>JAVGWX010000001.1:168304624-168547124 GCA_036924085.1 Ariolimax columbianus | reverse complement strand
AGACATTAGCGAAGAGCTAAAGGGGCACGAAACCATGAATACGGCACCTGAAGAGCACATGATGGCCTAATTAACAATACGCGAAATGGAAGAGGCTATGAGAACATTAAAGAAAAGGAAATCTCCCGGAAAAGACGGGATAACAAACGAAATGCTGATGGGGCTGGGCCAAAAAGCGAAGAGGAAACTGCTATCGGTCCTGAACTAAAGCTGGAAAAGGGGAATTGTACCCCAGGCATGGAAAGATGCAATACTGGTACCAGTACCAAAAACAGGAAAGGACAAAACAGATTCAAATGGATACAGGCCCATCAGCCTACTTAGCTGTGTCGGCAAGCTGATGGAACGTATGATAAACACCAGACTGATGTGGCATCTGGAAGAAAAACGAATACTAATTCCACAGCAAGCCGGCTTTAGACAGCACAGATCCATTGAGGACCAGGTCATCCTCATAGCCCAGGAGATAGAAGATGCCTACCAGGCACAGAAACACACAGTAGCTGTTTGGGTGGATCTGGAAAAGGCATTTGACAAAGTCTGGAAAGACGGACTTAGAGTCAAGCTAAGAAGAAGTGATGTTTGTGGGAAAATGTACAAGTGGATCAACCACTACCTCAAACAAAGAACGGCCAGAGTCCAAGTACAAGGGCAGATGAGCAAAAAGGTGACACTTGAGCAGGGAGTACCCCAAGGGGGAGTACTGTCACGCACACTCTTCCTGGTATATAAAAACGATATTACAAAGAATATACCAAGAAAAGTCCATAGCTCAATGTTTTCAGACGATCTGGCTATGTGGACCTCTGAAAATAATCTCACCATAGCAAGAAATCGGATGCAGACGGCCCTAACATCGCTGGAAGAGTGGACGAACCCATGGCTGGTCAAAATAAACGAGGAGAAAACCACATGCACAATATTCTCGCTCTCATTAAAACCCCAAAATACCAAATTATGTCTAAATGTCAAATTCCTGCAGCCAAACGACAACCCAACCTATCTGGGAGTCACATTTGATCGGCGCATGACATGGAAAAGTCAGATTGAGAGAAACCGATTGAGAGCCAGAGAAAGAATGGTAATCATGAGGAAACTTGCTGGCACAAGCTGGGGAGCAGACGAAGGCATACTAAAGAAACTGTACACTGGAAGAGTGAGACCAGTTCTCGAGTATGGCATTGCGGCATGGACAACAGCAGCGAAGGCGAACTTCGATAAAGTTAGCAAACTTCAAAACCAAGCCATGAGAATTATAACAGGAGGCATGAAGTCAACGCCAATTGTAGAACTTGAAAAGATTACAAAACATCAATCCATGACCGATAGAAGAGACTGCATAGCCCAGCTGCAGTCAGAAAAACTCCGAAGACTGACCGACCATCCAATGCACCAGAGACTAAACAATTTGGGTAATGGGAAACTAAAGCGGAGAAACTTTGCAGAAATAGCCAAAGCAAAGATGCACGAAGATCCCATAAACGCACTAACAACACCAAAACCCATCACTACTGTTCGAAAACCTACCTGGAGGCAGGATATATTTCCAGAGGTGGTAGAAAATATACCAGGTATTGGAAACAAAAACTGCCAGACTGAAAAAGAAAGGAGAGATACTACCCTAAGCTTTATATCGAAAAACTACCCAAGCATGGACTGGACCCATGCATACACCGACGGTTCTGTAACAAACACTACACAGAACGGAAGGGCAGGAGCATTCCTGAACCTACCAAATGGCAGAAAAATAACAGTCATTCGCTACTGGTAAGTACACAAGCAATTTCAGAGCGGAGGCAGAGGCACTGAGGGCGGCAGTAGAAGAAATGGTGACACATAAAGAAAATGAAAGCCATATAGTCCTGCTTACAGATGCTCTCGCCGTAGTCACAGCGCTAAAAAGCCAGAAAAACACTGACTTAAGAACAGCACTCTGTCAACTATGCCAGCAGTCCGCACCAAAAAGGGTAGTGGTACAGTGGGTCCCATCACACTGCAACATCCAAGGCAACGAGGAGGCAGACAGACTGGCAAAAGAAGGTGCAAGACTACCACAAACAGATACTAGTATGACGTACGAAGAGTCAAAACGGCTTATCAAAGCCAGATACATGACCAAATGGGAAACTGAACATACTGGTTACACCAAAAACGATGCCTATTACCAGTTGAACAGAAGAGAGCAGGTCGTTGTCTTCAGACTTCGCACTGGCCACAATAGACTGAGGTACCACCTATTCAACAAACTGAAGATAGGGGGTACCGACGAATGCCCGTGCGGGACTGGTAAAATGACCGCTGAACATCTGCTGCAGAACTGCCCGACATACGAGGATCAGAGAGAGCAGATGTGGCCATCACCAGTGGAACTGCAAGACAAGCTCTATGGCAGTGGCGACAGCCTCAGGATGACCGCGGCTTTTTTCGAAAAAATAATGGTTACTGTCTGACTGCGTACGAAGAAGAAGAGGAAGAAGAAGTTTCAAATGGTAGCTTTGCCTTTAAAAAATACAGTGTTCCAAGCCTACAGAGATAAGGTTATTCATAAGTACACTCAACCTAAACTAGATCAAAACATCAAGTACACTCAATCTAAACTGGATCAAAAACATTAAGTACACTCAACCTAAACTAGATCAAAACACAAAGTACACTCAATCTAAACTGGATCAAAACAGTACACTCAACCTAAACTGGATCAAAACAGAAAGTACACACAACTTAAACTGGATCAAAACACACACAGTAAAATTAGACATAACTGACTGAAAAGGCACAAAGAGTACATACCAGGGCTATGGAAATCATGACAAAGTACTGAAAAATGTGTCAACGTAGTACAGCAACTGAATAATGGAATTAAGGCTGGAATTCAGGAAAACGATGCTTTTTCGAAGTCCTTCCAAGGGACAAACAGCGTTAAACAGAGATGTGTGCTTGCACCAACTTTGTTCAGCATGCTGTTCTATGCATGCTGGCTGATGCTTTCAAAGACGAGACATTGGAATCGACATATGCTATCTTATTGATGGTCAGCTGTTCAGCCTAAGAAGGCTTCAAGCAAAAGTAAAGGTCCAGACACACACCATCAGAGATCTTTTGTTTGCCGACGACTGTGCCCTAAATGCTGCCTCAGAGACTAATATGGAGAAAAGCTTTGATAGATTCTCCGTAAATTGTTTCAATGTTGCACTTACCATCAGCACAGAGAAAACTCAAATAATGTACCAACCAGCTCCTGGAAAAACGCATCCTGAGCCATTCATCAATGTAAGCGGTGAAAAACTAAAGTTTATGAATAAATTCACGGGAAAAAAACATGAAACAAACTTGTAAAAGTTGATTAAGGTTGAGTTTAATAAAAATTTGTAAATGGGTTTGGTCAGATACCGCACCGAGGCGAGAACACAAACAAAACCTACGTTACGAACAATAGGCCTTCATCAGGGAGGGACAACAATACTAAACTAACAAATCAACATGTAAGAAAAACTGGTCAACTCATCTGTTTCTGATAGTGGACGCAGTCTGTCTAAGCGACCGGTTGTGCCAGACGCTTGATTGAAACTGAATCGGAGCGGTCAAACACAAAGTGGGGGAATGTGCCGGATAAGCCAATGGTTGCCAAATAGTGGTCCAGATGGGAGACCAAAGAGAAAGCAATATACGCCGGAAGGGTGTGAGATTGATATAGGAAGGGGGGGGAGGGGGAAGAACTGATGGAAGAATAGGGGAGGTGGGAGGCGGCAAAGGAAGACGAATAGATGGGGGTCAGTGTGAGGGTTTAAGAAAAAGTATGGAAGATATTAATTCCATGTGGTTGGAGACAGCCCATACTAGAGGTAAGTCTATTCTCATGGGCGAATCGATGACGATCGTCAGAGAAGCACGAAACTAGACCAGTGACACTAACGTCAGCCATACCCCGGTGCTCAGGACCATTGAAGTGGCTGGCAATTGGGGAACCAGTGCGCTTGCGGATGTCGTTGAGGTGTTGGCGGAAACGCTCCCGCAGTTCCATATCAGTTTCCCCAATATATGTCATACCACACTGGCGGCAGATCATAGAATAGATGAGGTTACGAAAATTGCATGTGAATCCCTCTTTGATGAATAATTCTGCTTTAGGAATGGTGATGAAGCGAGAAAGGATGACATGATGGCAGGTAACACAGCCACGTGTAGTTTTGCACGGCCTGGTGCCTGGGAGGCTATGAGGGCTGGTGTGTAGGCGACTACTGACCATCAAGTCCCTCAGGTTACTGACTCGTTTGTAGGCGACAAGGGGAGGATCGGGAAAAACTTTACGAGTGGTTGGATCAGAGTGAAGAATAGGGAGATGGCGGAATAGGATATCCCGGACAGAGACGCAATGAGGGTGATAAGTGAGGACGAGTTTCACACGGTCAGAGGGAGGACGGTGAGTGGGAGTGAGGAAGTCTTGACGGGAGATAAGAAGAACCCGCTGAAGGGCGGAGGAGAGAGTGGTCTCAGGGTAGAGCCGCTCGCGGAAGAAGTCAAGCATCATGGGCCCTGAGAAGGAAGTCGTAGTCATCCTGACACAGGCGTCGGAGGCGGAGCAGTTGGCAAAAAGGAAGCGAATCGCGGCAGGATTGAGGATGGGAGGAAGTGTAGAGGAGGTAGTTGTGGGCGTCAGTGGGTTTGTAGTAGACAGTGGTTGAGAGGCCTGAAGGGCAGATAGAGACAGGAATGTCCAGAAAGTGGACAGACGTGGGGGAAATGTCAGATGTGAACTTGATCAAGGAATGGAAGTCATTGACAAAGTCGATAAAGTTTAGGAGATCCTTCTCCGACATGTCAGTAATACCAATCCCATCGTCGATGTATCGATAATACAACAAAGGAAAGGGGCCCTGGAATTGAATCAAGATCAAGTGTTCCAGGTGCCCCATGAACAGGCTCGCGTTGCTGGGGCCTATTCTGGTGCTCATAGCTACACAGCTGATCTGGTCGAAGAACTGGCCATTGAACTTAAAGGTATTGAGAGTAAGGACGAGTTATGCCAGACGGACGATGGTAGACGTAGAGATTGATGGGTTAACCCTTCGGTCAAAGAAGAAACGGAGGGCCAATAAACCATCAGAGTGGGGGATGGAAGTGTACAGTGAACAGACATCGTAGGAAGAGACGATAGGTTCGGTCGGGGGAGAGGACAATGGTTGGTGTCCTTGAGAAATGTGGGAAGATTCTCCACCATATGTTGGAAGACACTATCACGTTTGGTAGATTACACTCAAACGTCTGGTTTCAAAATAGTAAACTAAGCTGACGATATACAGAGCCATGGTGGTCCCAGTACTGCTGTATGCAAGTAAAAAGAGATCTGCGTATAGGCGTCAAATGAAAAAGCTGAATCATTGTTCCCATAATTTGGTCCAGGAGGTGATGAAGATCAAATGGCAAGACAGGATCCCGGATACTGCTGTTCTTCACAAATGTCTTAATAGTGACGACACCATTGCAATGTAATCACAGATTTGCAGGAAGGGTCATGTGGCTCGCATGCCAGGCTATCGGTTACCAAAATATTCTTCTTTGATGAGATGCAGATAGGCAAATCTTCGCAAATGTGTAAAACAACGGTTTAAAGACACGCTTAAAATGTATCCAAAGGCTTTTAGTATAAACCACGACACAAAACTTGTAAATATACTTTCTTTTCAAAACCGCACAACATGGCGCACATCTCTCCGCAGAGAAGCAGCATCATGCAAGGCTTCTAAAGGCTGCAGCACAACAACAAAGATCTACTAGAAAAGCACGTGAACTATCACGGTCTTGTGAAGCGAACATGCCATGTCTTCAGTGCCATACTCTTATCGCCATTTTGTGAAGCGAACATGCCATGCCCTCAGTACCTGCGAGTATGCAGATTGCATACTTGACTCGGCAGTCATCTCTGCACTCATCAACAACATTAACTCACAGGATACTCAACTGAAAGGACTGCTGGAGCGAAACGTGAAAACGTCTTCATCTTCCGTGATGGACAAACAACACTTACTGCCTTTGGCAATCTTTACAGTGCATTCTGTCATTCTATTTTCTGCAGGTTTACCATTCAGGTCAAATGTACTTCTCAATCTACTCGTATGGACAGCTCAACTGCTGTGTATTCTTCTAGCAAGATTTTCTTCGCAATGCCTGATGACCAGCTAAACTGCTGTTTACTGTTCGGGTCAGATTTTTTCTCAATCCCTGGTGGACAGCTCAACTGCTGTGTACTGTTCTGGAACGATTTATTTCTCAATTTCTTTTGGACAGCTCAACTGCTGTTTAATTTCTGGACATATTTATTTCTCAATTTCTTTTGAACAGCTCAACTGCTGTTTACTGTTCTGGTCAGAGTTTTTTCCCAATCCCTGTTGGACTGCACATTTGCTGCTAACATAAAATCATTGGAGATTGTGCTATTAAGACGATTACTCCAATTAAAGGCCTGAGGGATCAAGATGCTGAGCAGAGTATGAGCTGCAGTGGTAAGCGACCCATAGCTGAATGCTAGCGTCAGGGCCAGCGAACAAAAGCTGCCAAGACCCTTCTACACCTCCACGCGGTGATCCTGGATAACAGGCTGCAGCAGGGCAGACTGGCTAAGGAGAAGGGATCGAGGTAGGAATGCTAACATGGTACTCAAGAAATGCTTGTTGAAGTAGGATGTGTTGGACCGAAAGGTGTAAATATCGCAGCCAAGCTGTAAACTATGACACAACGCATTCCGTTCTCTGGACTACATTTTGCTACTTACCCCTTCAGGGTTTTGTAGTGGGAGATTAAGAACGAAGAAGAAGAAGACGAAAAAGAAGAAGAAGAAGAAAGGCCTGAAAGAATGTGGATGCAGTTGGTAGGACGTGTGAGACAAGAGGAAGGAAGAACAAGTGGGACAAGAGAAGCGAGAGAAAGAAAAAGGCTGGGAAGAGAAAAGGTCGGAGAAAATCAAGTTGCCTCAGCGCCACCAAACCTGATACTATTCTTCAAAAGTGTTTAGTGACATCTACATCACCACGTTCCAGTAGGCTATCTTGAGAGATAATGTTACCAGCGTGTGTCCAGGCTACGTGTGCTACATGCATCTTTGTGAGTCTAGCAGTGACAATCAACAGCGAAGGTTAAAAAGTATATAATTTGCATGTACAAGTTGGCCACCTGCCATTAAAGAACGGAAAAACAAAAAGACACACGAAGCCCACACATGTTTTCAGGTATTACACATGACCATCACAACGCTTTACATAAACTGCGCCAGACAAACAAACTTAAGGCCACTAGTGACTCGCTAAATCCACTTGTGTCCAACCACACTGGTGTAATAAAACAATAGAAAAAACATAGACGGAAAAAGAGGTACTTATGAACGATAGAAAGCCCGAAAGAGCGGGTGAATGAATGCTGGTAAGGTTTATTATATGTAGATGAGCGACTGACCAACCGGTCTGGATGTCTGTCAGGGACAACGAACCCCTGTTTTCAAATTCTTGGTAAAGCAACTGTGTTTTTCTACCGGAATCTGCATAAATCATTTTCAAATAGAAGAGTGTACATATATCATTGACAAGATAGCCAAATATAAGAGCTTAAATAGATTGTTAGAATATCAACATGCGGTCACAGAATACATTGAGAAAAATATAGAGGATGATTCGATGAGAACGGGGAGAAGCTGGAAAGAATTGTAAAAACACAGAACAGGTCTGCTTAGAGAGAATTGGATGATAGCCTATGCACCCCTTAGTGAAAAGGACAAAGAAGAGTTAGAATAGGTTATATAGTCAAGCAAGATCGTTAGGAAAGTTTACAAAGACATGATGTTCGCAAAGGCAAACAAAAAAGCTTCGTGCTTAAACAGCTCAATATTAAAACAGAACAGTCGGGCCAGTACCGAAAGTGACGTTACACTACGGGGTGGAAGCTCAAACACTTCTTTGTTCTTATCGGAAAACGTGGCCCAAAGAGAATATTAATGAACTTAGAATGTATCCGAGAACCACTAAGACGCTTGATAAATATATTAGTAATCGACTTAAAGCTTTTATTCTGCTCAAGGAGGAACGACAAGAAAGTATGGCTATTTCATAATACGATGAGCAGAAGGGCTGACTCTCAACCAACCAAAATTGGAACAAACTGATGACCCCTTTGCAAAACACTTTTGTCGCGGCAAAGAGGAACGCCAAGTCCATCTCATTACGTTATATTCCCTCGGTTTACATTTAAATAGCAAAAAGGGAAACGCCATTGAAACAGGTTGGCAGTCGACTAATTTCTTTGATCTGACCAGATGTGGTAATGTATATGGGATCAGTAACAAAGCTGTCCAACTGTGATCCAACACTGGACAGCACATTTTGACGTTTTGCGTGTATCTTAGATTAAATAAAGTAACTTTAATTTTCTGTGGGCTGCTGAGAATGGTCATTCAAACAACAGATTAGTTTAAGTTGTTTTTTAATGCTTATAAAACACGTTTTACACAATTACAAATACATACCATATGATAATAATGTTCATATCGGAAGTGATTCAAGGCGACACCTTTATGCCCGTCGCTTGTAATGCGATTCTGACACATCTTTCACAAAGGTCCAACAAAAATCTGTTAGCATTCATGCATTCCTTGTCTATCGATACCATTTCGAGAGTAGTAATGTCCCGATGAAATTGTTCCCCATGCTCGAAATTGACACAATCTCATTTAGCAGAGAAGAAATCAAAATGAAAGTGTCAAAAGTGTCATTTCAAGGACATGTTGTACCGTAGAGTTTCCTAGCTCTGTAGCAAAGTTTCTGCAAGTTTCTTGTAATTGTCAGTCTTGTTGTTGACTAGAAATATTGTGGCTATTTGCTGGAAAGATTCTAAATACGTGTGAGGATATCTACAATCGCTAATCTCGGAAGAACTGATGTGTCTATCTATGGACCCACAAATACACATTCGTTGATTCTGGACTTATTAAGTCTAAGAATTTATCGTAAAAGTATAAAACTCTGCCCCATTTCGTCCCATAAACCTTACACAATTCTTCATGTTCAAGATTGTTGTGGAGGGGAAGATCTTGTGAAATTATGCAAGTGGTTCCTGTGTGAAGTAATTCTCGTTGGAGATCAATCTTATCTCTTATAGCTTGAAGTCCTGGTACGACTGCTGTCCCACAGACAGAGTAACCAGAAAACCTCTGTGTAACTCAGCTATAGCCTTATCACGAAGACAATAACCTTCAGTTCTCCATATATCTGTCACTTACACCTGTCCTAGCTGATGATATGTAACAGTTATTCCATGTTGTTGTACGTTTTTTGTCATGGCAACTGCGTACCAGATCGGAACAGATGGTAAACCGATAACATAATGGAACACCACAGCTTATATGCTCAACTTGGACAAATTCATTAACAGCCTCCAATCGTAATCTCTGTAGTTGATGTTTAGTGCGGCCATCAGACCCCCTACATCAACGCAAACAATGAGGTTATCTATCGATTGAAATATTGAAACAGATCTTTATGTCGAACCCGAAACACTGAAACATGCACATACTCCACTATTCCATTACCGCAGTCTGGAGCACAACAGTTCTACTTAATTTGTAGCAATTCCAGATCCTTCACTAGATCAATCAATTCACTCTGGGTAATTGTATGTGGCTGGGCAGACTTCTTAATGCACGACATCAGGTTCTCTTGAGGTAGATGATTTTACAGGTGACGATTGTCACTGGCATTATTATCTTCTTCCTCGCCCAGTGTACACGATTCTGGTAGGTCAGGAGCAGGAAGTCTCTCCTCTTGGAAATAGTATGCGAAATTGGAGAGCTCATGAACAAGTAACAATCATTAAGATGATTTGTAATTTACCGTCACACCTTAAAACTGTCAAACTCATCAATAGTCCTTTTCGGTCCAACCAGCAACACAGATTCATTGTACAGTGTTGACAGTATGTATGTGGAGTCAAATACAGGCCCTGGTCATTGATCGCGTCCAACTAACACAACAGAATCGTTGTACAATAATGACAGCATGTGTGTGGAGTCCAATACACGTTATGGTCACTGATCTCACAACCAAAATTAAAGAAGTAAGCTTTCTTTATCATCGGTGTGATAGCAACATTATTTGCCAGCAAATGTAGCGAACATAATCCGCAGTATTCAGACGTTCACCAGGCATCTTGGACAATACGTCTACACTCACACGTTCACCAGGCATATTGGACAATACGTCTACACTCACATAACCAACAGCACAGACGATGACCAGCATATGAAGCTGTAATGATTTCTGCATATTGCGTTATATAATTGGCGACCAAGGCTCTCCGTCTCGTGAAGAAGCACCTGCCAAGGCTATAGAATAGAGATGGACTCTGTTATTTGAATTAGAAAGATAAAGCCACCAGTCTACTGAACAAATATTTGTGCTCAGCGAATGTTAGTGAGAACATAATCAAAGACTAGAGATTCTTCTTCTATGTTCATCCAGAAAAAGACATTGAGACGTTATATCATAGTTTACAACTAGGCTGCAATATTTGCTCTTTTTGGCCCGGCACAATCTACTCCAGCCTGCATTTTGAATACCGTGTT
This sequence comes from Ariolimax columbianus, assembly GCA_036924085.1. Classification (NCBI taxonomy): domain Eukaryota; kingdom Metazoa; phylum Mollusca; class Gastropoda; order Stylommatophora; family Arionidae; genus Ariolimax; species Ariolimax columbianus. The sequence continues at coordinate 168,536,521 of JAVGWX010000001.1, read as the reverse complement.
TGCCATTTCACTACGATCCTTATTCTCTTAGCCAGACTTGACTGGTGCAGTCAGGTTTCGAAGGTGGCCCCTTAGAGACGAAATAAAGCCTTGGTCAGCGCTGGTTCGATGACCCTGATGCAACCAGTAAGCTGTGAATGGTTGGTTGCTGTCTGCTCGGTCACTGTGCTTGCTGTATATTCAGCCCCAGACCATGTGAGCAGATTTCAAGGCTAGTTTGAGAGCAGATTTTAAGAATAGTTTGAGAGCAGATTTCAAGACTAGTTTGAGAGCAGATTTCAAGACTAGTTTGAGAGCAGATTTCAAAATTAGTTTGAGAGCAGATTTCAAGACTAGTTTGAGAGCAGATTTCAAGACTAGTTTGAGAGCAGATTTCAAGAGTTTGAGTGCAGATTTCAAGACTAGTTTGAGAGCAGATTTCAAGACTAGTTTGAGAGCAGATTTCAAGACTAGTTTGAGAACAGATTTCAAGACTAGTTTGAGAGCAGATTTCAAGAGTTTGAGTGCAGATTTCGAGACTAGTTTGAGAGCAGATTTCAAGACTAGTTTGAGAGCAGATTTAAAGACTAGTTTTTAGAGCAGATTTCCAGACTAGTTTGAGAGCAGATTTCAAAATTAGTTTGAGAGCAGATTTCAAGACTAGTTTGAGAGCAGATTTCAAGACTACTTTGAGAGAAGATTTCAAGACTAGTTTGAGAGAAGATTTGAAGACTAGTTTGAGAGAAGATTTAAAGACTAGTTTGAGAGCAGATTTAAAGACTAGTTTGAGAGCAGATTTCAAGACTAGTTTGAGAGCAGATTTTGCTATCTTGTACGTCTGGCTAGTGCTACTTCAAGTGCCCATTAAGTACCACGCCGATTGCTCATCTCATCAAGTACCATGCCGATTGCTCATATCATCAAGTACCACGCCGATTGCTCATATCATCAAGTACCACGCCGATTGCTCATATCATCAAGTACCATGCCGATTGCTTATATCATCAAGTACCACACCGATTGCTCATATCATCAAGTACCACGCCTATTGCTCATATCATCAAGTACCACGCCGATTGCTCATATCATCAAGTACCACGCCGACTGCGCATATCATCACGTACCACGCCAATTGCTCATATCATCAAGTACCACGCCGATTGCTCATATCATCAAGTACCACGCCGATTGCTCATATCATCAAGTATCACGCCGATTGCTCATATCATCAAGTACCATGTCGATTGCTCATATCATCAAGTACCACGCCGATTACGCATATCATCACGTACCACGCCGATTGCTCATATCATCAAGTACCACGCCGATTGCTCATATCATCAAATCATCAAGTACCACGCCGATTGCTCACATCATCAAGTACTACGCCGAGGGCTGATATCATCACGTACCACACCGATTGCTCATATCATCACGTATCACGCAGAGGGCTGATATCAACAGGTACCACACCGACAATGTTTCCAAGTGCATAATTGTATAGCTAGCAACGACACTATGTTATGGATGTACACATAAGACCCTTACTGATAGGAATACGTTATTAAATGATGAATAATATAAATGTAAGTATGTCTTACCCCATCCTATGATATAGAAGAGAAGAAATGGAACTTTGTCGTTGTTGAATGGTCTTAAGACCAGAATGAGGTGCAGGTACAGACCTTCCACCAGCATCCAGAAAAAATTAGCCAGGTAGCTGAGTTGCTGCAATGTTATCAGAGATCGACACAACCATTCCTGGGAAAATAGTCATCATATTAAATGTAGTAGTGGCTGTAATTGTGTTTGCGGTGCATAATGATGATGAAAGAAGTGGTAATGTTAATGGGTATTTTATGGATGTTATGATGTATAGATAGTGAAGTAGATCGTAAATTGAGAGACAGAAAAATGTCCACAATTATTTCTGCAATTATGTTAAATTGTATTGTGCAGTCTGCAATACGGCGATTACCCAATGCAATAGCTCAGTATATATTCCTCTAGCAACAATGGTTCGACCAGACGACGCCATCTCTCCAAAGTTATTTACAGCAGCCGGTGAAGGGATCTTCCAAACGCTAAAATGTGTCGACAGAGGCGTACACGTTTATATTTATCAATTTATGTAACTATTTGTTACAAAACTAATTGTAACTATTTATATTCATTTTGTAATATATGTTTTATGTATTTATGAATATGTCTAACACCTCACACCCCTACGGCAGTAATGATATGGGATACTTTACTTTACTTTACTTTACTATTTCCTTAAAATGTCTACAGAATGGACAAGCAATCCAAATTTCCTACCCTCTGTAGTATCTTCTTATAACATGCCTGGCAGGTTACAGTGTTATATTTCTGTGCTCAGCTTTCGGGCTAAAAAATCTATCTATCTATCTATCTATCTATCTATCTATCTATCTATCTATCTATCTATCTATCTATCTATCTATCTATCTATCTATATGTATGTCAGTCTGTTTGTCTATAATTCCATCTGTCTCTCTATATATGTATATCCCTAAGTCTGCTTCAGAGCGAACAGTAACACTAGAATAATGTGGAATATTTTGATAACAAGCAAGCACCTCACTTCCTCGTTGGGATCCTAGAAACAGGCTGCGCTACAGCAGTCTGACCAGCTAGGCAGGGATCAACATTGCAATCCCCATAGTGATGAGCGTACTATAGAGCCTCACATTTCGCTATAGCCAGGAGGACCACAGTCCTCCTTTCTATGTCGCTTGGGGATGTAAGTAGAGCAACTGTAACATACCACCACAGACAATTAATCAAGAGTTACATGAACTCAGCACGAGTGTCTTCCAACAACATTACACACACAACACACCCCCCCCCCCCACACACACACACCCACACACATCCACATTCACATACACACACACATCACACACCAACCCGCACACATACACACACACACACACACAAGAGCAAGTCATAAAGTAATGCACTACAATTTTTTATCAGGAGATTTTCACTTGAAATACATAAAATGTTTACACAAAGTACATGGATATTTCCTTTGAACATTGTCTATTTGTTCACACATTCCATCAACTTGAACGACCTTACGCCAGCGCCATACAAGTGTATGCATGCCTTGCTAGTACCAGGTTTTGTTCTACTCATGTAACCGTTTCTTCACTGCTTGAACCCCGCCCTCATCAGCTTTAAACCTTGCCCCATCAAGTGCATATTTAAATGGGCGATAAAATGAATATCAAGGCAGCCATATTGAGGTTATAGGGTGAATGCTGGAGTGCAGTCAAACCCAATTTGGCGATGGCTTCCCTTGTTATCTGAATTTTGTGAGGGCATGTATTGCCGTGCTGGAGATTTAACAGTTATGCTGGATTCTTGTGAGGTCGAACTCTGCAGATCCGTCGACTGAGTTTCGTCAGTGTATTGATGTAAGTTTCAGACCTCATTGTCTCACCACTGGACATCACATCCACAAGATTCACACCTTTAATGTCCCAAAAGATAGTGGCCAAAAACGTTCTGGATGATGAAGTTGTCTTGATTTTATTTTTTTTTTGGTGGTTAAGGATGAAGCCACTCCATTGACTGGTTTATGTCTCAGGCTAAAGATGATGAGCACAGGTTTCGTCATATGCACCCATCTTCGACAAAATATTGTCTCACTTAGCATCTAGACTGTCCGACAATTAAGAACAATGTGTGTATGTATGTGTGTTGGTGTGAATATTATTGTATGTCTTTCCATGTGGTCATCAGTCTGCATTGACTTACAGTTGATCTGTACCATAACGAATGGCCAAAAACAAGGGGTTCAAACAAGGTGACGACCACCATGAATCGAAGAATGAACGAAACAATCAAATGTTTATGGATTCTTGTTCTCTGACACTGCAGGGATCTGAGGATATATGTAGAATACACATCAATTTTATTTGTTGGTGATGGAGTAAATGTGTGTGTGTGCTCGTGCGTTTTGTTTGTTGGTGTGTCAGTGTATATGTGTGTGCTAGTGTAAATTGTGTATATGTGTTTGTATGAGTATATGCATATGTGTGTGCTGGTGCGTATGTGTGTGTATGTCTATGTTATTGTCTGTACGTGTGTTTGTTGGTACATATGTGTGTGTGGGTGTATGCGTGAATGAGTCTATGTTTATGTGTATATGTGTGTGTTAGTACATTGGTGTGTGTTGATGTGAGTGTTTGTGTGAATCTATCTATGTTTGTTTGTGTGCTAGTGCATATTTTTATGTGTGAGTGAGCGTGAGTGGGGGTATATGCCACTACATTGACTGTGTAAGTATATGGTGATGGCGGTGTTATAGCTTCTCAGGTGCTACCAAGAAAGCAGGTAGTAACTATGTTGAAAGTTCATACAACTGGTACATCGATGGGTATTTGATCCTTCTTGCTTCAACTAAAAAACCGCTCTCCTTCATTGTCAGTCAAGCATCTGGCCCAACCGGTCGCTTAGACAGACTGGGTCTACTATCAGATAAGTTGACATTTTTCTTATATGTTTATTTGTTAGTTCAGTATTGTTGTCCCTAATGACGGTCTATTGGGCGGAACGTAGGTTTTGTTTGTGTTCTCGTCTCGGTAGGGAATCTGACCATACCTATTTTTAAATTTTGATTAAACTCAATCTTAATCAACTTTTACAATTTTGTTTCATGTTTTTTCCCATTCAACTCAAAATCAACCGTCAGAGAGTTCAACAAAGCTGTGAACGAGTAGTTAGCCATCTGGTCTCCTGAACCAGGAGCATCATGCTCAAAAAATCGCTACGGCAAATTTGTGTACGCTGTAAGAAGTAAACGAAAAGGACTTGTACTCTACATATTATATCGATGGATCCTTACAATGGAATTAAAAGCTTCAAGTATATTTTTTTTCTCCAAATGTAATGAACACGTGCTTGTAATATCAATGAATACACGCACACACACACACATACACACACACACACACACACACATATATATATATATATATATATATATATATATATATCCGTCATCATGTAGGATGTCCTTTATAGGACGTCGCTCCCATCACAGTCTGTCTGAAAGAAACTCGTTCCCTTGCCAAAACTCCAGCCACCGCCACAGTGATACCCAGGCATTCCTGGATATCTTTGTGTCATTGTCTTCTTGGTCTACCCCTTCCTCTCTTGCCTGGCACTATACCTTCCATCACCGTTCTCTCAAGACCGTTGTGTCTCTTGACGTGACCAACGTATTTCAATTTTCTGGCCATAATGGAATTGATACGTAAGTTCTCCTCTATGCTCAACTCTTGCCGAATGTCTATATTTGTTGTTTTTCTCCGTCCAGGGTAATCTGAGGATCTTTCTGTAACACTTTGACTCGAAGGATTCGATTCTTTGTTTAGAAGTTTTGGTAATCGCCCATGATTCACAGCCATAAGCAAGCTCTACAGACTTTTACTTTTGTCGTTTTGTTGATGCTCTGCCATAATTTCTTCAGGCTGTTCAGTCGCTGAATTGCCATAGCTAGTCTTCCACTGATTTCTCTCGAGCAGTCGTCATTCTTGTCAATTCTGGAGCCCAGATATTCAAAATGCGTGACCTGATCTATCTCCTCACCATCTACTGAAAATGTATGTTAACATTGTGTTTTATCGGTGGTCATTATCTTTGTTTTATTTATGTTTGTGTCCATTTACGACTGAAATTAGCTTCTCTAGCCCTCCTGCACTTCTTTATAGTATCACTGTGTTGTCTGCGTATCGTAACTATGGAATCTCGTACCCACCAATCCAGTCCTGAACCAAAGCTGGAAAAGGGGAATTGTACCTCAGGCATGGAAAGATGCTGTAATTATACCAGTGCCAAAGAAAGAAAATGCCTGAGCAGATCCAAATGGATAAAGGCCTATCAGTCTACTGAGCTGTGTAGTAAAACTGATGGAGCGTATGATAAACACCAGACTTATGTGGCATCTGGAAGAAAAACACATACTAATTCCACAGCAAGCAGGCTTTAGACAGCACAGATCCACTGAGGATCTGATCACTCTCATAGCCCAAGAAATAGAGGATGCTTACCAGGAGAAAAAACACACAGTAACGGTTTGGGTGGATTTAGAAAAGGCATTTAACAAGGTCTGGAAAAAGGGACTTAAAGTCAAGCTACGAAGAAGTGAAGTTTGTGGGAAAATTTACAGATGGATCAGCCACTACCTCAATAACAGAACAGCCAGAGTTCAAGTACAAGGGCAGATGAGCAAAAATGTGACACTTGAGCAGAGGGTACCCCAAGATGGAGTACTGTCACCCACACTCTGCCTGGTGTATATAAATAACATCACAGAGAATATACCAAGAAGAGTCCACAGCTCCATGTTTGCAGACGATCTGGCTATGTGGACCTCTGAAAAGAATCTCACCATAGCAAGAAATAGGATGCAGCAGGCCCTAACATTGTTGGAGGAGTGGACGAACTCATGGCTGGTCAAAATAAGTGAGGAAAAAACAACATGTACGATATTCTAGCTTTCAAACAAATCCCAGATCACCAAAATAAGTCTTAACGGCAAATACCTGCGGCCAAACGACAACCCATACTACCTGGGAGTCACATTTGATCGGCGCATGACATGGAAAAGTCAGATCGAGAGAAATCGAATGATAGCCAACTGGTAAAATGACCACTGAACATCTGCTGCAGAACTGCCCGACATACGAGGATCAGAGAGAGCAGATGTGGCCATTGCCAGTGGAACTGCAAGACAAGCTCTATGGTAGTGGCGAGAGTCTCAGGATGACCGCCGCTTTTTTCGAAAAAATAATGGTTACTGTCTGACTGTGTACGCAGAAGAAGAAGAAGAAGAATGATAGCCAGAGAAAGAATGGCAATCATGAGGAAACTTACTGGCACAAGCTAGGGAGCAGACGAAAGTATACTAAAGAGACTGTACACTAGAAGAGTGAGACCAGTTTTCGAGTATGGCATTGTGGTATGGACAACAGCAGCAAAGGAAAACTTTGACAAAATTAGCAGACTCCAAAACCAACCCATGAGAGTTAAAACAGGAGGCATGAAGTCAACGCCAATTGTAGAACTTGAAAAGATTACAAATCTGAAATCCATGACCGACAGAAGAGACTGCAGAGCCTAGCATCAAGCAGAGAAACTCAGAAGACTGACAGACCGTCCAATGCATCATAGACTAAACTATTTTGAAAATGAGAAACTAAAGCGGAGAAACTTTGCATAAATAGCCAAAGGAAAGATGAGCGAAGACCCTACGAACGCATTAACAACACCAAAGCCCATCCCTACTGTACGCAAACCTACCTTGAGGCAGCATATATTTCCAGAGGTGGTAGAAAATATATCAGGTATTGGAAACAAGAACAGCCAGACCGAAAAGGAAAGAAGAGACATAGCCATGAGGTATATAACGAAAAACTACCCAAGCATGGACTGGACCCATGCATACACCGACGGTTCTGTAACAAACACAACACAGAAGGGAGGGGCAGGGGTATTCCTGAGCCTACCAAACGGTAGAAAAATAACACTGTCAGTGGCAACTGGAAAATACTCAAGCAATTTCAGAGCGGAGGCAGAGGCACTGAGGGCTGCAGTAGAAGAAATGGTGACAGGCAAAAGAAATGAAAGCCATATAGCCCTCTTTGCAGATGCCCTGGCCGTAGTCACAGCACTAAAATGCCAGAAAAATACTGAACTTAATTCCATCCCACTGTAACAACCAAGGCAAACTGGCAAAAGAAGGTGCAAGACTACCACAACCAGACCCTAGTGTGACCTACGAAGAGTCAAAAAGGCTTATTAGAGCTAGATACATGACCAAATGGGAAACAGAACATACTGGCTACACAAAAAACGATGCCTATTACTAGTTGAACAGAAGAGAGCAGGTCGTGGTCTTCAGACTTCGCACAGGCCACAATAGACTGAGGTACCACCTATTCAATAAATTGAAGATAGGTGGCACTGACGAATGCTCGTGTGGCACCGGGAAAATGACCGCTGAACATTTGCTGCAAAACTGTCCGACATACGAGGATCAGAGGAAGCAGATGTGGCTATCACCAGTGGCAACACTAGACAAGCTCTATGGCAGTGTCGATAGCCTCAGGATGACCGCTGCTTTTTTTCGAAAAAATACAGGTTAACGTCTGACAGCGTACGAAGAAGAAGAAGAAGAAGAAGTACCCACCAATCGTAGATGTATCAAAACTGTCAATGTTCTCGTCTTCTCTAACATTTCTCATTATACATTCAGCATATATGTTGAACAGATAAGGTAAGAGGATAAATCCCTGGTTTACTCCCTTTTGTACTGTGAACCAATCTGATGTTTGCCCAGATACTCGGACAGTGGCTCGTGGATCTTGGTATAATGTATCAATGAGATGTATAATGTGCACAGGAAACCCCATTTCCTTCATGATGTTCCACAGATGTTGATGTTTTACCGTATCGAAGGCCATGGTGTAATCAATGAAACATGTGTTCAGGTCTACATTAAACTCTACATTTCTCTACATTTATATAAATATATATATATATATCCTAACTTTATTATTAGTATGATGGAGTTTTGCGTCTTGACAGACAGTCAGTGAGCTAGTCTGTTGTAGAGATGGCGGTGGCTATATCTGTCCTAGAGGGATATCGACTTTCATGGCTGATTTTGCCGATTCTCGAAAGGGACAACAGCAATATAAATTGAAAAAGTTCGATTGGTGTGGTGTAGGCTCTTTTCATTTGCGTCGTTTGTCTTCCATCTTTATCATCAGAATTAGTTTTGGTGCATCGATGCCCGTTCCCAAGGTCGCTCTCCGTGAAGCTCTATCCTCTGCAATCTCGTCCCAGATATTTGGATTGATCGCAAAATCGTTCAAGAATCTTTTGCAAATGTCCTTGTATTTTAATGTAGGCCTTCGTTTCACGTGTCTAAACCATCTCAGTCTTGTTTCTCAGGGTCGAGAAGAGGAAAGGTATCTTGGAGCGTTTCAGTATTTCTGAGCTGGTCACCTTGTCCTTCCACTTTATGTTCATAATACTGCGAAGACAACGGATATGAAAGCCGTTTAGCCTCTTCTCGTGTCTTAAATGTGTTGTTAATGATTCCGCTCCCTATAACAATGTATCAAGCAGCGGGACACGTTGAAATAGGGAGTTTGACATGGACATACACGGAAAGCTTGAAACAAACATTGGTCTAACACACTCCTCGCGACCCTCTTCCCAAGGCTGCGGAGTACACGGCTCCACCTGGGCAGTCTGTAGGTATTACGGTCGGCACGCTACACATGAACATAGCCTCAGCGGTTTGACAAGGTAGCGATCAATCGACGCAACGGGCCTTTGACGCCGACACGAACATTATTATTATTATTAGTTTCCGAGCTGCTATTCATTTGTTTAGTTATGTGTGAGATTATGTCATTCATTTGAGACGCGAATAAGCATTTAATCTAATTCTATGTCTGTTTCTTGTCCGTTAGTAGAACTAGTCCTTATCTCTGAATTTTAGTGTAAATAATATATACAACCCAATATTCCCACCAACATTGTGCTATCAGTGTCATAATTGAAAATTAACACTAAGATAAAAGAAACCTCGTAACAACAGAGATGAAATGCCTGCGCGTAAGTCTTGGAGTAACAATATAATCAGAAACGAAGATATTAGGAGACAAGTAGATACACCACTAGTGTTAGACATCATCAAGAGACAGCAAACCAAATGGTTAGACCACGTGACGGGAACAACACCAGATAGTATCCCTAAGAAAGCAATGCTATACAGATACAATTGATGCAAAGACAAGGGTCAACCACGCAAAAGATGGACAAATGAAATAACAGAGATAGTAAAGATATCAATGTAAGAAAGCACATACTAGACCCGGTCAAGAAACCTCTTCCAAACGATGAAAGACACAAACAGGACAAAAAGCGAAAATAAGAGAAAGAAGAAGAAGAAAGGTAACACAATTCATCTAAGAAATGTAATTCCAATTCTTTCAGTCCGTCGTTTGATAAACTGTACACATTATTGTTAACGTTTTTGTGATCTGTTATATTAATAATCGTCACTACTGCCCGTCAGGCAGATCCATTGATGCTCGTCCTTCTCACCAAAAAACAAAAAGTGTATAAACTGAGGTTCGTGTAGCTGGTGGTTGCACACGCTCCTACTTACAATTATGCTGGACATAAGTAGAGAATAAGCGTCAAAAACAATGTTCAGAATCAACTATTTGAATGTAAACAGAACAATGAAATAAGAGAAGCAGTATTATGTTTAAGGACAGAACAGGGAAATTTATGTAAAAATACAGAAAACATATTTAAAGACTACAAAATATAGGACTCATTTTATATGTAACTTGTTTTATATTAAGCATCCCCTCCTAAATAATCCTAAGTGTTTCAAAACATTACATTATCTCAATTTGAGGACTAGTAGAGTCAGTACTTTAATCCAATTTGAGGATTAGTAAGGTCAGTACATTAACTCAATTCGAGGATTAAGAATTTCACTACATTATCCAAAAAATGAGGATTAGTGATATCAGTACATTATCGCAAATTGAGGATTAGTAATGTCATTACTTTAACCCAATTTGAGGATTAGCCATGTCAGTTCATTAACCCAATTTCAGGATTAGTAATATCACTACATTATCTCAGTTTGAGGATTAGTAATATATACCGTTGGGAATAAATTGAGTCACAGAGTTAGTTATAACCCATTATATGTGATGTTTGTTCTGAATGTGTAATGCACACCTTCATCCGCTCAATAATCCACAAATGTGTCAAACCTTTGTATAAATCATTTTTTAGAGTACATGACCATAGTCGACTTTACAAACTAGATATAAGAGTCTCAAAGTTGACTATAATCCTTTTATGTGTGTTTGTTGTGTGGGAGCCTACTTCACTCTCCATCTCCACCTCTTTATTGATCCACAAGAGTTTCAAAATTATGTGTGAACCCTTATTGAGAATTCATATTCTCAGTTGTCCACACACACACAAAAAAGACATGTGAATAAACAAGGAGATATGGTCTATTTCCTGTGATGTTTGGTTGTGAATGTTTGTCAAGTGTTTTGCCAACACGTCTCTCGATCTAGTGTTTTGCCAACACTTCTCTCATTCAAGGTTGTTACCGTCTTTCTTTCAAGTGTCTTACCAACACGTTTCTCTTTCAAATGTGTCGCCTACATTTTTATATCTCAGAGAAAACTTTCTCTGGTCTTTTTGGCCAATTTTCTCTTTCTCTTTCTCTCTCTCTCTCTCTGTCTCTCCTTTTCTCACTCTCTCCCTCTTTCTCTCTGGAGACCATTCCCTATTTATTTGCAAAAACTTTTCTTTTCACCTGAGACACTAATGGGCTACGACCGACCTCAAGACACACTGACTATCGGACATATACTTACTATATACAGACTATTAGTGTCAGCTAGAGAGAACTGGATGCAGGCCTCAACATTTGCAATATTCTGATCTTTCCTTAAGTTCTGTCAGACACCACAAAATGACCACTCATGGAGTTGACGTAGGTAACTCTGAGAACGAATGATTCCCGAGTGGTCTGCCAGGGTCTATGTGTATGACAAAGACAAGGACATCACCACTGCCACACAGAGAGCATGTCGTAAAAGGCGTCTAAATGTGTGGCATTACACCGGTCATGGTTAGGGGGTTTGTTAAAAGCAGCATGATGGCGCCTAACAGACTGCGGGTCTACTTTTCTCTAGTGTTTGAGTCTATTGAAATGGACTCGCATATTAGTTAACCACCATCCATAGTGGATTAATAAGCTGCCCGAGTCTAGCCTGCTAAACGACAAATCATCCCCCTGGCTACATCCAGCTAACATCAGAGATGGGACCTGCACAGAGGCGTATGCTCCTGTAGAAATACAGGTCCGATTAAGACTAAGACTAAGACCCTGAGAGCACTTTGTGTCTGTCTTCCTGCCAATGTCTCGAATGATGTGTAACACTTCCTGTTATCTGCCTCCTAAGCCCTGTCCTCCTTTCCTGGTTGCTGATAAGAGCTAATAACGTGATCCATAATTGTCCTACTGCGCCGTCACTTCCTGCAACTACTTTCGTGATCTTCCACTCATAAGACAGGGCTTAATTTTGTTTTTCACCTTCACCTTCCCCACTCCTCTACTACCACTTCTTTGGAAATCTCCACGTTATTATTATTGAATGTCTTCAGTATAACGCCCCTGATGCATCACTGTTTGGGTTCCTTATTTCAACCCCATCCTATCTACATGACTCGGTCCCTCAATAAAAACAACTGTCAATCTCATGTCAATGAACAGTCGGCATTTAGAACAACTTTTCTCGTGTCGCCTACCTAAATTTGACGTAATAACATCTACATAATAAGAATAGATAATGAAAGACAGTAATTTCTGAACTTTCCATAGTTCATCTTCTTTTGAGCTGATTTCGAACAATGAAGGCTACACTTTCAAAATCAAGCCTGTCTGTGCTCGGAATGACTGAGATGCAGTTCAACTTTGTCTGAACTCTGGGTTATTCATAGTTTCTCCCTGCGTTTGATGTGACCCTGACTAGTGGTCTCACCATAAATGTTCATTCTCTAGTGACCTACAATTTACTTTCGATGACCACTTGGATCGGAGATTGTCACCTTTCCTATAGGCCGCCTGTGGATGAAAAGAGACATCAGCGAGTTCTCTATAGACCTCTTTAAGGCATCATTCCCTTACCCCAACACAAATGATCACAAACCCTTCCCGACTCCTAGCCATCCTAACCTCTGAGATCCATAGTGCTGTGAAAGCACACCTTTCGGAACGTCACCAGACAAAGACAGAAACACGATCTACGTCACCAAAAAATGAAATCAACAGCTCCACGCAGCTCTTGACCACATGTTGCGATAGTTTTCTTATAAAAACTGGAAATCCAAAATAACTGGAGCAAGTCGAATACGTAGATGGACTGACCATATCCCAGGAGGGAAGAACGAGCACTGATGTTCCAGAACCACCCTAAACCTAAAGGCGTCTTGAGCGACCTCAATCCTGATGGCAGGACTACATATAGTTGATATGTTTATATACGATTTTCATTTTATTTCATTTTAATTTTATTTCATTTGCCATTTTCATTTCATTACATAATCATTTAATTGAATTTAAATAATTTAGTTTGTATTGCGTTTTTTAACCCATTAATGTATGTTGTATGATTTGATTTACGGGTTTTTGATTATTTGATGATTTGCAAAAAGGTTCTATATTTTTATTATCAAAGTTAGTATCTAAAGCAAAAACATTTTTCAATATTGGCCCCAAATTTTGCAAATGTTGAGATTTTACCTTTGCAGCCAGATCGTGTACGTCAATGGACAAAAAATGGAATATCATATAAACGATGGGGAAGGATCACCCAGAGAACAATAAATCAACAGTACCACATTTGCACCACGGAAACATTAGCTAGTGGTTACATAATAGTAATAAGAATAGTTGCCCATCGCGAGCGAAGATGTCGACAGCATCAGATGGTCATGTCTCATCCATTGTGGATAAGTCCATTTCAGAAGTGTATACATGCTCAACATATTAGTGCTGCTAAGATATTTAGGAATTAAGAACTGTGTCCTATCATCTGATTCTGAGCAGCATACGCAGACAGCTCAAGTGAAAACGATTGAGCTGTCTGGCATGTCGGCTACACAATGCCCACGTCTCACAGTCATGCAGCACAATCGATAATACCACAGCACGATACACTTTTATCTTTGTGGCGACCCTGATGCCTTGTCGGTTCCAGACGATTACTTCGAGCCTTCCAAATGCAGTACTCGCATGAGCAATCCTGTTATTTAAAGCACTGTCGATATTTTCCTCTCTAGTGAGGTTACTGCCTAGGTTGGTGAACCTAGCGACTACCTGGAAACGTCGGTTCTGTAGAGTAATGTTCGATGTACAGTGTTGATCATTAGACCAAAGTTACTGCTTGCTGTCATGGTGATGCCCGCACGCATCCATGCACTGGCCATAAAGTCCTGATATCGTCCAAAGGACTACGGTCTGAGGGGAGGGGGGCGTGGGATGGGACGTGCCTTCGCCAGTAGAATCTAGAAAGGCATACCCTTATGTGTTCTTTAAATAAGAGATTGTCGGTTCTACGTACTTAATTCTCTGGAAGATTACCAAGGTGATCACAAGGACGACCAGGGATAGCAGGCTTCCAACAAACATAATCATCAGCTGGATCTGAAATGTCACATAACTGATCTGTCAGCAGGGATATGACATAAATTGGCGAATCATTCATTATATCTATCTATTGATCGATCGTTATCTATCCATCTATCTATCTAATCTATCTGTCTATCTATATATCTATATATCTATCTATCTATCTATCTATCTATCTATCTATCTATATATATATATATATATATATATTTATCTATCTATCTATCTATCTACCTATCTATCTATATATCTATCTATCTATCTATCTATATATCTATATATCTGTCTATACATATATCTGTCTATGTATCTATTTTATCTATATATCCAGCTATTTGTTTGTCTATCAACAATCTATCTATCCATCAATACATTCATCCATCCATCCAACCATACAAATATATATATATGTATATATATATATATATATATATATATATATATATATATATATATATATATTGATATACTCAAGTAGCTGTCTGTCTCCAACGGTCTTTCTGTTGGGCTAACGTAACTTTGTCTCTGTCAATCTTCTGTCTTCTATCTCTTCTGATCTCTGTTTAATCGGTGGACGCGTAACATTATGAGCTATACAAACTTTTATCCTGGCAGGAATATTCATCTATTAACTATTATATGTCTGCTTCTTGTTGATAAAAGTATCTTTATGTTGTATAGTCCCATCTTGTCACCTCTCCCTGTCTCTATTTTCGCTCACATACCTACGTCACCTCTGTCATCCCCTTTGCGCCTTCGCTCATACTCTAGTCGATTTCCCATCTCTGCACCACCGTACACCTTCACAAACATCCTAACCCTATAGACCCCACCGTATATCTTCACAGATATCCCAATCTCCTAGACCCCACCTTTGCGGTCCTGATTTCTTCGAGCTTCGCTGAGTCAGCGGTCCCGTTGTGATGATCTCCTGTTGTTGCTATGTGGTCCTCCAAGCACGATGAATAATTGGTCAGCCCTTCCCATTTTCCATTGGAGAGGCAATGCCTATGAGCTATCGACTTCATATTTTCTAGTGGAAAAAGTATTCATATAAAGTATAAATTATAATGTAAAAAGTATTCGTATAAAGTATAAATTATAAAGTAAAAAGTATTCATATAAAGTATAAATTATAAAGTAAAAAGTATTCATATAAAGTATAAATTATAAAGTAAAAAGTTTTCATATAAAGTATAAATTATAAAGTAAAAAGTATTCATATAAAGTATAAATTATAAAGTAAAAAGTTTTCATATAAAGTATAAATTATAAAGTAAAAAGTTTTCATATAAAGTATAAATTATAAAGTAAAAAGTATTCATATAAAGTATAAGTTATAAAGTAAAAAGTATTCATATAAAGTATAAATTATAAAGTAAAAAGTATGCATATAAAGTATAATTAATAAAGTAAAAAGTATTCATATAAAGTATAAATTATAAAGTAAAAAGTATTCATATAAAGTATAATTTATAAAGTAAAAAGTATTCATATAAAGTATAAATTATAAAGTAAAAAGTATTCATATAAAGTATAAATTATAAAGTAAAAAGTATTCATATAAAGTATAAATTATATAGTATAAAGTACAAAGTATAAATAGTATCTATAAAATATAAAATATATGAAAATTGTCAACGGAAACAACAAAGGAGACTAACTATATAGAAAATGCAAGTAGACAATACCAGGATTCATGATGTATTGTTAAAATGATCTATGTTTGTGTGTGTGTGTGCGTGCGTGTGTGTGTGTTGTGGGTGTGTGTGTGTCTGTAAATGTGTGTATGGTGTATATGTGTATATATAATATTAAGGTTAGTTTTGTGTGTCATTCTCGTGTCGGTATAAAAGGACAGGACACACAAATACACGCACTTTTATTCATAATGTTATCTACCTACTTTTACCAATCACTAAATATTTTTTTCTAAAAGGTCACATTTTCACTACAAACTTTTATTTATACTAAGGAATGTTTTGTTTTTTGTGGAACTACAGTATTCAAAATCTGATAGATTTTCAGGTCGCACTAGTAAAGGCAGTATACACCATGTACGCTCTGTGGGTTTTGGGGAAGTTGGTTAATAATGGGAGAAATAGAAAATCAACGGTCATGCTAAGTTCAAAACTTGCAAAAAGAGCAATGTGAGCATTATAGAGGACAACGTGTGACTACTTCCGCTTTAATATAGAGAAAATTCCTATCAAATGTGGCTACTTCCGCTTCAATGTAAAGGAAATTGCTATCAAGTGTGGCTATTTCCGCTTCATCATACAGAAATCTGCTATCAAATGTGGCTACTTCCGCTTTATTTTTGAGGACATTAGTGTCAAGTGTGCCTACTTCTGCATCATTATAGAGGACATCGGTGTCAAGTGTGGCTACTTGAGCTTCATTATAGAGGACATCGGTGTAAAGTGTGTCTGCTTCAAAATGTGAGGTTTTATTATTTGTAACAGGTAAAGGCAGTTTGTTACGCCTATGTCCTGCTCTCCATGACTGTAAACCACTGATCCATTACAGTCGCGATGTTCATAAGCGTGCCGAAAACTAAACACATAATTTTTTTTTTATTTGTTAGTGAGACTAAATGGTTTCCAGGACGTCTTTGTGTGTGGCGGATATTAGAATCGGACCACTGATACACTTAGTAATTTGGATGTGAAAATGAGCGAGAATGATATAACCAGTTTAGAAACCCGAGTAAATATAGATAATACGTTTTTCGAAAATCGTTAACCTAAAATGAAAGAACATTTAGAGAGGAATCAAATCGAATTAACTATGTTAAAGAACAGCTTTCAGCAAACGTGTAATAAAAGAATGAACATATCAAGAAGATATCAATTCACATCACGAACCAGTGGTGGGCGTTAAAGAACCAGAGAACTGAATACAATAGAAAAAGCAGGGATTCATCGATAACAGCTGGGACATTATTCGTTCTACGTCTAGATATTCCCCACGCCACACAGCCATGTAGTAGGACGGAATTGACATTGTATTTGAAGATCTTTATTTTTGTGGTGGACTTAATTTCTTTCGATTTCCACAAATTCCCTATTGATTTGACAGCTCCTCTCGTCTTTTGAATTCTCAATTTGATCTCTCTATCTGTATCACAAATTTTGACTACATAGCTTCCAACAAAGGAAAATTATTGCAAGTCTTGTAGTATCGTGTCTCTCATCAGAATGGGATTGTCGTTAGTTTCTGTTATTCTCAATATCTGCGTATTTTTCTGTGTACCCCAGACCCAGCCTTTGTGACCATTCATTAATTATACGAGTACTTAATATATTTTGTATCTGGTTGTGCTCGTGGAACATAAGAGACAAGTTATCGGAGATCGTCAGGAAATTGTGTCAAATGTATTCATTCCCATTTTCATATTGAGAAACTGTATCCTTCATAAGTCAGTCAATATTCAACAGAAAGATAAATGATGATAAGTGACATGAATGTCACACACACGTTCTTTCCTCCAAGACTCGGAAAGCTCTCCATCACACTCAACTCTACTTTTCATATTTTCTTTCATATTTTGATCATGTTAGTGAACACCAGGGGCACTCTATAGTGCCTGAGCATCTCCATAGGGATTCCTTGTCTAAAAGAGTAACTGCCTTCTCATAATCTGCGAACCCGATATAAAGTGATGCGTTCCATTCTACACATTGTACAAGAATTATCATCAATGTAGCTATCTGATCTAAGCTGGAACAATTTTCTGAAAACCTGCATATATTTCACTTAACTGTTTATCTGTACTGTGATTCTGTTCAATATCTTACCAGGCACTGATAATAACTTTATGCCACTATAATGTGTACAATGTTGCAAACCTGAGTACTTCAGTAAATTGACTATATAGCCTGCCTTCCAGTCTGCTGGTATATTTTCTATAGGCAAAACTATACCAATAAATGTGTATATTTTCATTGAAGTTTTAGTTTCTACTTTAATTGCTTCTACCAAAATCATATTTGGGGTAGTGGCTTTCAATTGTTTTTTTTAAATTTTCTTTGTTGATCAGTTTCGCAAAATAAATTAACTTGTAGTTACAATTGATACGACAGGATGTACAGGAGATCCTGTAGAGCTAGTCTATTTAAAAGTTCATTGGAATATTTTTGTACATCTCGCAATAGGCTCTTTTGCTAAGCAAATGTTTTACCTTATCTTGAAGAAAAAATTGTGTATACAAAAATAAAGAAACGATCAAATAATATAAGGCTATCTGAAAAAGAAATCCATTGATTTGTTTCACATCACTTCATCTAGAGCAGCTGATCTTGGACATCGGAGCCAAGGTGAATATAGCCAGGACTGTCGCTAGACTCTTCACTCTCACCGATGCTGTTCAACATCTACACAATAATGGAGGTCAATTTACAGCCCACATGCCAAAGAATGAACACTAACATGTGAAGATAGCATTCTGATCCACAGGACTGTCTCAAATAGGCATGAGATGGTCTAACACACAGGAGAACATGCAGGAAATACCACACTGGCGAGTAGATTCGAGCCCCCAGATCAATCATTACAAGGTTTGCATGATGTGTGTTCCTTGAATAGATCCATAGTGAATGCTGGCCCTCGAGTGGTTTCTTTGATGGATGTGTCATTGACGTTGAATAACCTCGGGGTAGACCTTGATCGTAGTCTATCATATAGATATCACATCGTTCAGACTATACAGATACGCAAGCAAAGCCTGGAAGCACTCAAGAACAATACAGCGACAAACGTGGAACAAAGTCTGTTTTTCATCATATGCCGTCAATTTGGTACTGTCATTTGGTGAGTACGGACTAGACATCCTAACACTACGAAGATTCCAGTCTGAACGGTTAGAACGTATCAAAAATGAAAGATAGAGATACCCTGATCATGAAGATATGGTACATGATGTCTGTGACATCCAGGTATATATTGGCACCGGTCAAGACCGACATGTGGGAAATCACAAACATGCAGTAGTAGCTGCACACTAACACCTCAGACATACAATGGAGCAAGAATCAAGAGAGTGTTACGGATGACCCAGGCAAAGATAATAATTGAAAAGGTGGCCACAGTTAAGAAGATAGTCAAGGGAGAAGAAGGGGTCCACACTGGCGATAGAATGGCAGATTACCACTGAGCCATCATACCACTAGGTAGGGAATCCAGAGAGTGGGGCAAGGGGAGGCAGAGCTCGAGGATAACCAGCTGATACATGGTACTGATACCAACATATATACCGATGGATCGATGGTATGCAGTGAGATATCCGGTCGTCGGTTCTCTGTTACAGTGAGATGGAAGGTGAAGGACATACAGAACAGCAATCTCTAGTTCTAATATGGTGGTGGCAACAGTTATCAGCAGAGAGGGCTATCTGAGACCTCTTTAACAGAGGCAGTCTTCGTGTCTGACACCAATTGCTTACTTCAGAAGGTTCAGAAGGGCTGGCTTAGGCATGAGTGGATGGTAGGTGTAAAGACATCAAATCTGCAGGGACTGGTCGTGGGGATCTACTGTCGTAGTCAATCTGAAGTTCAGGGCAACGACAAAAAGCCGACAACCTGGCTTCACATGCACTAATTAAAGGTACATTACTCATGTATAGGAGTGACATTTTAAAGTTTATCAATTCTCAGATTGCAGATCTGGGATATCGAACGAGGTTCGAACGAACTGGGGAGCAGGAGAGAACAAAACAGAAGTATGTACAACTATCGAGCTGACAGATCAGACGTAAGGAAAGCAGGTCCATATAAGAGCAACTCAACAACAATACACAAGGACACTGTCAATATGGATTGAATATGATTGAGTTCCAGAGGTAATTTTCTACTATTGATCAAATCACAGATCTGTGTATCAATACAAGATTTTTGCTTCATCGCCTGAGTTTATTATTCTTGATAACACTACTCGCGAAAATCTGGAACAATCGACTACCTGATCGCTACATCATTTAATTACTGCCCTAAATGATGGAAGAGAATAAAGCCTTAAGTAGGCAATCAGGTTGCATGAGAACACTTCTTATTTCGACAGAACAACCGTAAAAAGAAAAGCAATATTGTATCAGTTCCCGCCGGAGCAGGGGGAGTTTAGGATGCCTGAACATGTTAAAGCTTAAAGCTACCTGAATGCATGTCAAGGTCACTCACCGTCTCAGCAAAGGAGAACAGAGTTGGGTTAAGGAATGTGGACAGGTAGAAACTGACCACTGGCCTTCCGATTTTGGTAGGGGGAGATTGATTGACAGACGAAATTGGCAGCGGAGCTTGCTGCGAGAGAATGAGTGACAGGTGCGCAAAGTGTTTCGTTCCAATTGGGATTGAAGATGACCATCACTTGAGATCGATTGGTCAAGCTCTGGCCTTGCTTGAGGATATATAACTCGAGACAAAGTTTAGCTCGGGAGGCTGGAGAGAGAGAGGCTGGAGAGAGAGAGGCTGTATGGAGGAGAGTGAAACTGAATGTGGATAATATATTTAACTCACCGACTTAGATAGAGGAGCGATTGATAGACTGTTGGACGAATGTTTAGTGATAGAACAGGAGCGCTCAAATAGGTGTGTGAGTTTTGCATTAATAGATAATCTGAACGTGTGTTTGTAAGCAAGGACACATTGTGAACAAGTTATGTCGAGATCGCCCGCCTGAGGGGATTTCAGTGAGGAAGAGTATTTGATAAGGTGTGTTGAAGACGCAGTTAAGGAAGGCGATGTGTGTGTGATGTAATGGCAAGGCAATAGAACTGGGTTTTAGTTAGTTGGGAATTCCATCAATAGCTAATGCTTACAATTCCCGTTTTAGTAGAATGTTTAGTTAAGATATGTATTATATTGTGTTTGTAATTTCTCTACTCATTCTATGATATGAGTATGATATAATAAATATGCCACCTGCTGTCTGATATGTCGTTTACTGAGTATGGTCATGATGATGTGGATGAGTGTGAGAATGTTCTAAGTTAGATCACGGCTAGCAGTGGGTCTGCTACATTATCTTCCATAGGTACACTTGCACGAAATTTACTAAAACGCAAAAAGCGAATTTAACTGTGCTTTAAAGATCATAAAAAGACATTTGACAGAGTCGAACAAGAGAGACTACTGAAATGTCTGGAAGAAATAAGTGTAAAGGGAAAAGACAAATAGACTACATCACCTAGCCTGCGATGGGAGCAAACTGCTGCAGCCAACTCTGGCCGGATATACTTTCTTATCCATCCGTCTGTTTGACATTTACACAGATCATATGTTTAACAATTAAATAAAGGATAACAAATAAACTGTTAAACCATGATCAATGACGTCTCCAACACAACATCCCCGTCGACCGTGCTTGCTAAATGAACACCTTTATATTTTATACATTTATTAACCCCCATCATTTCTTTCACTGGTTCGCTCCTCAAATTCCGTTAGTGTTTGCCTGGACACATTTCATGGCCGTACTTTATTTCTCACCAGAAATTTATTTCTCACAGAGTGACAATAAAATGTTCGTGTTTCGTGGGCCTTCAAACACTCAGAGTGCGGCGTAACTCACCGGGAATTACAGGCACATGTTACTCAGCCCCAACCTTGTTACATTTCACTGAGGAAGATAGTTCTTTCCTTTTCTTGTCGTCTTTCAGCAGTCGGGTGGGCAGGAAAAAAAAGATGGCGGGAGACAGTCAAATTCAATATGGTTTTCAAAGAATGAATATAAAGCTAGAAAGTTGTAGAGGAGCATAACAGTGAACAGTGATTGGTAAGGTCATGCATGCTTACCTGGGTCACGCATGCTTTCCTGAGTCATGCATGCTTACCTGGGTCATGCATGCTTACCTGGGTCATGCATGCTTACCTGGGTCATGCATGCTTACCTGGGTCATGCATGCTTACCTGAGCAGTATTGGTGAGGTCAGGCATGCTTACCTGAGCAGTATTGGTGAGGTCAGGCATGCTTACCTGAGCAGTACTGGTAGGCTGTAGTGTTGGCTAAAGTGGCAGGCCAACAAAGGATGTTGTCATGTATGGGCGGACAATGTCGACCTGGCTCTGTGCAATGTAATGATATATACATATTTACAAACGTGTGAGTAAGATCGTCTGAAAAGTAACAGCTTTTACTACAAATATACAAATGGAGGATAGTGCCTAAAATCATTTCCGACACAAATGATTGCACTGCATTCATAATTTTATAAAATATGATGTCTCACGTGAGCATCAGTTTGTGGTTTTTCCTCATTTTGTGAAATTGTTAGGCATTCTTATTTATTCTTCATCAGCAACTAAGACATTGTGTTATTGAACATTGATGTGGTCACTTAGCCGTAACTTATAAATGTTTGTATTGGGTTGTGTTGAGAATTTGTTTCACATCGTAAACGGAAATTTGTTTAGCTTGCTTCGCTGCTATCGTCTGCGCTGTTCTTGTTTGTGCGAACCGACCCTACTTAGGTAGAAACGAAGGCTGACAAGTATTTTTCTTTTCATTGGACACTTTCTATTTTAGCCATTGCTGGTTTTTGTGTTTGACGTCTCCGTCAGATATTGTGAATGACTGATTTCAGCAGTGTGAACTGTGATTCTGTTGAGCATTCAAGTACAAAAGTGGTGTTCGGTTAGAATAGATCCAACAAATCTGAAACCTCCGCTACACACACATCATGCAGAGTCCTAGTCTACTTGTACTTCAAAACACGGACGGATGCCACTGTGCACTTCCCAGCTGTGAAGTATAGTTGACAGCCGTATTTATTGGCCATACTACCTAGCGTTAGATGTTGTTAACACTGCTCGCCCCGGTTCTCTGTTGTCCTCTCACTCTCCTTCTCTCTCTCTCTCTCTCTCTCTCTCTCTCTCTCTCTCTCTCTCTCTGTCTATGTGTGTGTGTGTGTGTCTATGTGTATATTCTTTTAGACGCCAACTTGAATCTATGAAAAATTACAGGTTGACGTCTGACAGCGTACGAAGAAGAAGAAGAAGAAGAAGAAGAAGAAGAAGAAGAATCTATGAAAAGACAGCAATGGATAACAGAAAATGTGTTGCAGTTCAAGATGCAGCAGTCAGGAAACAATTGAAGACTATAGCTACAGTAGATGAGACTTGGGCTCAACATTATAGCCGCGAGTCTCAAATGTCCAGCATGCTATGGAAAACCTTAAGCCTTCTAACACATGTCAAGCCGAGAGTACAGAAATAAGTAGGAAAAGTGATGTAGACCATTTTTGGGGGAAACTAAATGGATATTCCACTAATTATATACTGATTAATTACCTTCCTCGTTGTGACACGATTAATGGACAGTACACAACCTCGCAGATACCCTTACTGATCTCAGAAAAGCTGACCAAAAAAACGTAGGCTAACAACGCACTAAAAGTAATTCTTTGCTTCAAAACAAAGAGCCCTCTCATATTACACTTTTTGTTAATCAAGCAGACAAGGATCCCCTCTAACAAACTACGTTTTGTGAATCAAGAAGACAAGGATCCCTCTCACAAACCACGTTTTGTTAATCAAGCAGACAATGATCCCCTCTAACAAACCACGTTTTGTTAATCAAGCACACGAGGATCCCCTCTAACAAACCACGTTTTGTGAATCAAGAAGACAAGGCTCCCCCATCACAAACCACGTTTTGAGCAGCAAACAGATAATGCCCCCCCCCCCCCAATCACAAACCACGTTGTTTTGTGCAGCAAAAAGATAATTCCCCCCCCCCCCTTTCCCATCACAAACCACGTTTTGTGCAGCAAACAGATAATGCCCCTTCCCCCATCACAAACCACGTTTTGAGCAGCAAACAGATAAATCCCCCCCTCCCCTCCCACCCCCCACAAAAAAAAGGTTTTGTGCAGCAAGCAGAAAAGCCTATCCTCTATGGTACTTTTCTGGTTTCTGCCCGAGAGTAGGATGAAGTCCTCGTGACCGTCAATACCATTAACTAGAATCCCCGAGAGTCATTTACTCAGGGTAGCTGATAATAATAATAGTAAAAAGCAAAAAGGAAGTCATTTCAATATTCACATTCTTCTACAATCACTTTATTCTCAGACTTCTTTCTTTTTCCAAATCTGAAAAACACAATTCAAAGCAAATCATTGTCACCGGGATGAAGACTTTATTCTGGCATGTGCTGACTGGTTGCATTTATATAAACAATGTTCTATTTATAATGGCTTTTCAAGGTCATTATTTGGATAGCAGAAGTGTGTAACCTAAGATACTGGCTATATTGAAAAGAAAGAAAAGCTGGACAAAATGGCAGCTCTCTATGGCATTCCCTTCTTGGTCAGGGCAAAGCCGCTGTATGTATGTACGAACAAAGGAGTCCAGCGGAAAACAGGTTTCTCGTCTGCCATGGTCAAATATTTGTACTTCACCTAGGGCATGTAGAAACACACAGCTGTCTCCATTCATTCTCTATCTTCTCTTAGTTAATGACACTCTACAGTAAGTGTTTATCAAGTGGTTTCAATTTTACTCAACGATTCCCAACGTATCGTGATTATGTATTATTTGGGACGTCTGCGATCTCTGTCCATACTTTAATGGATAAATATATATATATATATAAACGAGTTGAACTTTTGACCTATAATTTAGTAGTTTAAGTGTCAGGCCATAATTGTGTTCCATGTAACCCTTTGTGGTTGCTGTATATTTCTGACAGCGTCGCTAGCAGTGACAGTAATGTGTTCCAAAGTTTAGAATGAGAAAGTAAAAACTGGCCATGATTAAAATTGTTTGCTTATACTACCTCAATATTTAGGTTCTTCTTCTTCTTCTTCTTCGTACGCAGTCAGACAGTAACCTTTATTTTTTCGAAAAAAGCAGCGGTCATCCTGAGGCTGTCGACACTGCCATAGAGCTTGTCTAGTGTTGCCACTGGTGATGGCCACATCTGCTCTCTCTGATCCTCGTATGTCGGGCAGTTTTGCAGCAAATGCTCAGCGGTCATTTTCCCGGTACCACACGGGCATTCGTCAGTGCACCTATCTTCAATTTGTTGAATAGGTGGTACCTCAGTCTATTGTGGCCAGTGCGAAGTCTGAAGACCACGACCTGCTCTCTTCTATTCAACTGGTAATAGGCATCGTTTTTTGTGTAGCCAGTATGTTCGGTTTCCCATTTGGTCATGTATCTAGCTCTAATAAGCCGTTTTGACTCTTCGTATGTCATACTAGTATCTGGTTGTGATAGTCTTGCACCTTCTTTTGCCAATCTGTCTGCCTCCTCGTTGCCTTGGATGTTGCAGTGGGATGGAACCCACTGTACCACTACCTTTTTTGGTGCGGACTGCTGGCATAGTTGACAAAGTACTTCTCTTAACTCATTAAGTTCATTATTTTTCTGGCTTTTTAGTGCTGTGACTACGGCCAAGGCATCTGTAAGCAGGACTATGTGGCTTTCATTCCTTTTACTTGTTACCAGTTCTTCCACTGCCGCCCTCAGTGCCTCTGACTGCTAGCGTCAGAGCCCACCCAGTGCATGAGCTGCAGCTGTCAGAGCCCACCCAAAGCTGACTGCTAGCGTCAGAGTCCACCAATAGTTGCCAAGACCCTTCTCAACACCCACGTGATGATTATGTACAACAGGCTGCAACGTGGCATTCTGGCTAAGGAGAAGGGATCGAAGAGGGAAGGCTAAACCCCCCCCCCCCCCACCCACCCCGCTACCCAATAATACTATGCTGAATTCGAATGTTTCGCACCGAGAGGTGCAAAATATTGCAGTCAAACTGTAAACTGCGACACAACGCATTCCTTTCTTCGAACTACATTCTGCTACTTGCAAAGCCCTTTTCTAGGCTTCGTAGAGTTTCAGATCTAAGGGCGGCGACAATGACGAAAAAAAAGAGGAAGATAAAGAAAAAAAAATAGCAAGGAAAAACAAAACTCCTTTAGGAAACTACTAAAGAGGTTTAAGCGTGGGTCCTGCTACCATTCTTGTAGAAACTTTCAGGCAGAAGAAGAAGAAGAAGAAGAAATGAATACATCTAAAACAGAAGTAGCAACTGAGCCTTAGAAGCATGTGGAAATAGTCAAGACATTATATAGAGATAGTGACACCACTGTATCCATGCCTGCCATACTGACTGTGTACATTTTTCCCATTACCCCTGTCGATACACGTTTACCCACACTCCGTGTTATCCTGTTTTTCGAGATTCAAAATTCTCATGTAAAAACATGCTCTAGATTTGTTTTGTTTTTTTTAAACTACATCATCATTGTCACATCACTACAACACTGAAATTCACGAGGATAGTCTCCGATTCAACTTATGGATAAGAAAAATAACTTAATTGCCCAGCAGCTGTTAATGCAGTGTTCTACTACATATACATGGCTTTTCACAAAGTAACTAAAAATACTTTCTGATTTGCCGCCATATCACGCTCAAGCTAATAATAGCTGCGGGTGTAAACTTGTTCCTGACTCAGATAATATATTCTCAGATTATATTCCATTTATACCTGTTTTTTTCTATAGCTGGAATTTGTCCATCACTAAATATTGTGATAATGTGGATGATATTAGTGAGTATCTACAGTCGTCCTTCTCAACCTTGTTATCCATGTGATATCGTGAAATAATTGTAGTTATCCGTCTCGTATCTTTGAAATAATTGTAGTCCTTATCGTATCCAAGAACTAGTTGTAGTCTTGCCAGACAAGTTGTGTCTTAGACTAGACAGTTTCATAGTTTTGCCAGAATTACGTCGCAAGCGTAATTAGCTTTCTAAACACGAATATAATTAAGGACGGAACTGTCCCCTAGAACCGCGACAGTGAGCGAAATAATGGAGGATGTACCAACGCGAAAGAAAGGAAACACGCAGGAAACGACACCATCTTGAAATTAGGTCTAGCATAAGAAAATTAGTCCGAGGGTTATAAAAACAGAAGCAAACCGGGACAACGTTGAGTTAAAACGCCGAGAAAGAGAGACAGTGAATAGTAGTTTATAGCCAAGGACTGACTGATCCAACAAGATTTCCACATACTGTAGTTGACAATCAAGTTGTCATCATTCGTTCACAGAAGAAAGGTAATTCAGATTTTTTTGCGTCAAAGTAATTACAATTCAAGATTCACGTCGGCTAAGAGATATAATTTCTCCAGATTATTTGTAGCCAGTGAAAGACATGTGGCCGAAAGCGTCATCTTAGAATGTTGTCAGTCATCGTAGATTTGATAGAAGCAACCTATATGCTGACAGCCACTACGCTGAAGAACAGTGTACCCTTCTTCGAGATTCACGTCGGCTAGGAGATATAATTTCGCCAGATTATTTGTAGCCAGCGAAAGCCACGCGGCCCGATAGCATTAAGTAATATTTTTGTCAGAGCCAGCTTAGATTTCGACATCCTCCACGCAGTCCGACAGTCATCGTAGAGAAACAGAGCTAAAGACGATCATCTGGGATAGATAACAAAGTTACCATCCGTCACAATCCGTCACATTCGTCACAATTAGAGCAGGCCAAGTTCAGGGAGTAGATTGATTACAATGGTTATAGGCTTAATCGTAGTTAGCGTTTAAAATCATAAACGGCCATTGAGTAGAAGATGTGTATGATAGAAGAGTGCAGAGAAATTGAAACGTTTAGGAATAAAAAGTTTGTTTTTATTGTTTTGAAATAGTGTCTGAAGTTTATTGGAGTGAGTGTTAGTTAAAGTGATAAATTGAGGAGTGTGGTAGTGGAAGGTGAAGGAGAGGAATCAGTTCAGTGAGTGTTAGTTAAATTAAATAATTGTACCTATACATGTCGCATCCATGAAATTATTGTACTTATACATGTCTCATCCATGAACAATTGTACTTATACATGTCGTATTCATGAAAAATTTTAATTATTATTGTCGTATTCATGAAATAATTGTAGTTATCCGTCTCGTATCCTTGAAATAATTGTAGTTCATGACGTATCCTTCAAATTATTGTAGTCTGTGTCGTATCCAGGAAAATGGGAATGGCGTGGGCAAGTGGTTAAGTGACACGGCTCACAAGCAGAAGGTGCTTGGTTTGATCCCCATGACAGCCCTGGCCGTTACCCTGGGGAAGCAAACTCTTAAAAAATGCAGGAGGAAGCAGACCCGTATATAATATGAATGCTGAAGTCGGATGCACTGGGCCGACAGGCGCAAAATAAAAATCACAGTGCAACGCACACCGCCTTGGGGATTAGAGAAATAAGGCGAACAAAAGGGGAAAAAGGACCCATGAAATAATTGTAATCTATGGCGTATTATTGAAATAATTGTAGTCCATGTGGTATCTATGAAATAACTGTAGTTATCTGTGTTGTGTGCATGAAATAATCATATCTATCCATATGTTATTCATGGAGTAATTGTAGTTACAGATCCTGGTATATTAGCGTCATCAGTAAGTTATAGATATACAAATCCAAAAATAATTGTTAGCTGATGTATTTTAGTTAATACTACCAGGGGAAGTTCACAATTAACTATCATATATTTCTTCTTATTAGCAAAATATGGCATTGTACTTTGACTTCCTCGTAATTAAAACAAGAACATAAATTGGAAATCTTGAATAGTATAATTTATTATGACCATCAAGTGCCGTTTCCGCATCGGAGGTTGACGGTAGTGGATGACCTGCTGTCTCTGTCTCTTGCCAAGTTGGTACATAGTCCTGACAACATCTTGAAGTTGACGGTGGTGGATGACCTGCTGTCTCTGTCTCTTGCCAAGCTGGTACAGAGTCCTGACCACATCTTGAAGTTGACGGTGGTGGATGACCTGCAGTCTCTGTCTCTTGCCAAGTGGGTACAGAGTCCTGACCACATCTTGAAGTTGTCTATCCAGATGTATTTCACCCTGTGGGTCTCTTGACCACTAGCTTTTCTTCAAATATAACTTGAGCAGACTGTCATATCGCATGACATGACCACACAAATTAATGTGTATGCTTCTTCTTTCCTTGAGAAGTATCTTCTCTAACTTGAGTTGTTCCAGAACCTCACTATTTGTTTTCCTATCTTTCCAAGAAACTCGTCCACGTCCTCATTTCAAAGGCCTCAATATTCTTCGCTATTTTCGTGGCCAACACTCAATGCGCACAGCATTCTCATGTTTTCAGTTCTGAACTACTAGACATGAACTAGGGAACAGTATATGTAAGCCAACTGAGTGCTCCCAATGTTCTTATCCAGAGCACAAAAAAGAAAAATGTTCACGTTTGAAATGAAATATTTCAGGAAATTCATGAATGTCACCAAGAGAGATAAGAAGAGAAATGAGGTCAATAGAAATACGGCGAGAACTACTGTTTGTGCTGAATCAATTTAAAGATAGAAATACGACGGTTCTATCATCACTTGAGAATGCAGCTTGACGAACTATCACTGTGCGTTACAAGGCAATAACATACGGCTATATAAACGCCCCATGCAGTTTACCAGCACTAGTGGATGAATAAAGGAAGAAAGCAACCATTTTAGTAACATCCATCAGGAATATTGTCTTTCATCTCCTCCTCGAGCACCAGCACAGGGAGGGTGGGGGGAGCGTGTGGAAACATCCCTAAGATTTTGTAGTTGTACACCAGAGGCGAAACCTTCCATGGGGCACACCAACGATGGGGCGACAGCCACCAGTGCAGATGTCAGTACAGCATTTCCAAGACGGATTGTTTGTTTCAATATGCAAAGAGGGGACGGCGTGGCCTAGTGGTTAAGTGGCACGGCTCACAACCAGAAGGTGCTGGGTTCGATCCCCATCACAGCACCGGCCGTTACCCCGGGGAAGCAAACCCTTAGAAAATGCAGGAGGAAGCAGACCCTTACATAAAATGCATGCTGAAGTCGGATGCACTGGGCCGACAGGCGCAAAATAAAAACCACAGTGTAACGCACACACGCCTAAGGAAATAGATAAAATATGGCGACCGCAAAAAAACAAAAACAAATATGCAAAGACACCATTAAATATGTGTTGTTTTTTTTATTGTCTCTGGTAGCAATTAGCGGTAGAATAACTTTTCTAGAATATCACCTTCATTTACAAATCTTGCAAATGCTACAAACATTGGTGAAATACAGTCTACTGGCTCATTAACTTGTATAGCAACTCTTTTGTTGTTCAGTTTGTTACACAAAACCGCTTTAGCATCAGATGACATGTTATCAATAAGTTGATTTATCGCACTGTTCGAAAGCGTAACGTTTTCCATTTCTCTTACTGCACGGCATCTCACTATCATTGTACATACTGAAACCATTATATTTTCATCTGATGCAATACATTGATACTGTGATCCCTTTATTTGAGAGTCTTCTGAGAGGCATGTATTGCATTACAGCTACGAGGACCCAGTTACACCTACTTCAGTACGCCTAGAGATGAACGAAGAATCTGTAAAAACCCGCTGCCAATTATAACTTGGATGTGAATTACTACGAAAAAATTAGGTTTTTGTTCTAATATATGACTTTTATCTCCGTTCTGCCACTAATAATTTGCTTCCGGTACAGTTTCACCAAATGTGACATTTCGTAATCGAATACTCCTCGGCTGAGCAGCGCATGAGCTGCAGTGGTCATCGACCCATAGCTGACTGCTAGCGTCAGGGCCAGCGAAACAGAGCTGCCAAGACCCTTCTACACCTCCACGCGGTGATCCAGGATAACAGGCTGCAGCACGGCAGACTGGCTAAGGAGAAGGGATCGAAGAGGAAATGCTTGCTGAAGTCGGATGTGTTGAACCGAAAGGTGCAAATATCGCAGTCAAGCTGTAAACTACGACACAACGCATTCCGTTCTCTGGACTACATTCTGCTACTTAAGCCCTTTCCGGGTTTGGTAGCGGAAGATTGAGAACGAACGAAGAAGAAGAAGAAGAAGAAGAAAAAGAATACTTCTTAATGTTTGCTTGTGTATGCTTAAAATAATGAGGCCATTTTCGTGCCAAATGGTTCAGATATTTAACGTTGACACAAATGGTTTAGTCATCAACTATCAACAGACTTCACCGCCTATCTCCAAAACCACAAAATGAGCTCGTTTATATGAACACTGTCAACTGCCCTGAGCGCATTTAAAATGTATATTTGTCCCAGACACGATCTCTCTCGAGAAACCTTAGAGTAACGTTGGATAACGTTGAGAAACCTTGCTCCACTAGAGTCTTGTTTTAATTGTTCCTGAGAAACCTTACTCTACTCTTGTCGTCTGTGTAGTTGCCCATGTTCTTTGTTGCGTATTGGTACACGTATTTCAACACGTATGTTATTTAGTCTTGTCTTTGGCTTCCACGTTATATACTCGTAGTATATCAGTTGTATTGCTTAAAATAAATATAAAACGTGTTCATTTATTGCTGTAAATGTCATGTTCATCGAAATGAAATACTACTACTTGAAAACGCACAGAAAAATGACGCACAATCAGCACAAATGGATTATCAACGAGTGCAACAGACATTAACGTGGCAAAATCTGTTTTCGAGTCCAAAATTTAAAAACTGCAGAAATAAAATACACATAACGACAATGTAAGAAGACAAATAGCGTTCGAAAACGGTGTCAATAGTTACAATACTTGGAGGTTTTTAAAATGCAGATATAAATTAACTAAGTGTAGTCCAAATTAAACTGTGCAACAGGTAGAAGTGTATGTATTCAATCACATTGCAACATCTCTTGAAATGAAAAGGCAGGTCAAGAAAAAGTTATGTCTTCCTGAAATAAGTTTATCTGATAAAGATCAATAGATTAGCGATGGACAGGAAGTCACTAATAATTTCAACAGGTGGGGCTCTGTTAGCTCAGAGGGATAGAAACAAAATGAAGATACGTTGCGACCATAAGACATTCGAATGAGGCACACAAAAAAAAACGTCTTTTTCTTCAGCTTTACAAATCGAAAAACCAACTATTGACATTGACTTGATACAGAATACGATAGGTAGGTTTCGTTTTGTTTCTGTCCCGACGTGGTAACCGCACCATTCCTGTGTTTTTGCATTTTATTGTTGTTTGTTCCGTTCACCTTATTTCTCTATTCCCCAAAGCGGTGTTGGTTGCACTATGTTTTTATTTTGCGTCTGTCGGCCCAGTGCATCCGACTTCGTCATGCATTTTATGAAAGGGTCTGCTTCCTCCTGCATTTTCTAAGAAATAGCTTCCCTGCGGTAACGGCCGATACTGTGATTGGGGATCGAACCCAGCACCTTCGGGTTGTGAGCCGTGTCACTTAACCAATAACCCACGCGTCCCCGTTTGTTGTGGTTGTAAATGTCGGCTAACGCTCAAGCACCACAGCAGACTGCATTTATTTGCATATATTTTTACCGGAACAAGTGGGATACAGTGCATACGGAGAACGAAATACCGGAAACACGTGGCATACAGGACATGCGGAGAACGGTAAAACGAAGTGTTAGCACTGTCCGGGCAATAATTATAAACTTAATGACAATGTGTACCTGGCACCCACCTGCATGAGCGCCAAAAGGACGACCCTGCATCATACAATGACACAACAGGCCAATCGCCTGTAAAATACAAATACCATTAAATCTCGGCACCTCAAATCTAGAACAAAACAACTAAGTCTAGTTGACAGTCATTACCAGGAAGTAGCCAGGAAAGTGTGTCATGGTATGCCAGTTTAGACAAAAAAATAGTAGCCCAACCAATAAATGGTCAATATAATTACGCATAGAATGAATATAAAGGATAAAGTACACAGCGGAAATACATTTAATGGAAATATACAGAGGTATTGGCTCAGTGAACGTAAAAGGGCAAAGTACAAACAACAAATTAAAACCACATAAAGGCTGCAAAGCTCCTTTTAAAAACAAAACACAAACAAATCACAAAACAAACAAATCTCAAGAAGCACACATAACATCTATACAAAACAGACATGTAGGTATAAACAGATTCCTACACATAAATTGATGTTTAAACACAATTATAATCAGTGACAAATATGTCCAGAAAGAGAAAAAAAGGGAAATAAGTAGAGCGAAAGAAAAGAACGTGCAGTAAACCTACGTCAGTGTATGAAATATATTCAAACCACTAAACTTAGGGCAGGACGTATTGAAGCGAGATGTGGTGTTTCTCAAGCTCAAACATTGTCGATCATCACAGGAGCACGAGGCGATGCCAGTGACTCTGATATTCGCTTTACTATTGTGTTCATGAATATTGAACCGGTTAGCGAATGGCGAATCGGAGTTATTAGAAACATCATTGAGTTGTTGGCGGTAGTGAGCACTGAGTTTAAGTCCAGTCTTTTGTATGCATTTATTAATGCAGTTAATATTTGTTTATTTCATATTGCCGTAGCTTTTGCAAGCCATATCATGTGAAATACAATTGAGCGACCGGCTTGAACTTCATGCCACTTCCGCAACATATCAGTGATAATTCCAATAACATTCGCTCATCAATCGTCAAGTATGTCAATACATTTGGAAACACAAGGATGCGGTTGATATCAGTCGGTGGCATAGTCTCATAGCCCTTCGATAATCAGCATTGATTTGACCTTGAGAATAATTTAACCACCCTTATGGGAAGTCTTATGCCATAGTGTGCGTACACATTACATTCATCTCTAGCTAGTTTCTCTGCACATTCCACGTTCCTCTCTTTCACGCTCTGTAACCGTATATAGATATTCATTTCTGTATCATGTTTCTATATATGTGTCTGTACGTACATTAATGTCCGGTTTTTTTTCTATGCGTGTACACTTATAAGCAGCTAAGCGTCCACTACACGTTATGTAAAATATGACTTTGTGTTATTTAGACACTGTGCGAACACCATACTATATAGTTTGCAAAGTTATATGGTTTTACTTCTCCATAATGTTTAATGACCGGTAGTGTCACTTCAACATATATCATTATTGTTGCTGCTATTAGCAGTTCTGGTTTTTCTGAGTTTGTAACCCACTTGACAGGAATGTATTTATTTTCGGAAGAAAAATATGCAAATATAATTCACGTTACTCGCGAGGCATGTCACTGCAGCCGACGCTTCGATGCATAAATTGTTACTTGCAAACATGTTATTTGTGGAAGAAAGAAACGGATATTGTGCCTGTTGACATCTACACCTATCTTGTCGTTTAGTCAAGGACAAAGCCATAACATGGTTGTTATTACATCGTCTGACAGCATGGAAATGGCCATGCTGTTATAAAAACTGGAGATGCTACTACAACCCATACATTTTAAAAAAAGAACCATTATGTGACGTCACAATCACACCAGCCGTCAAATGTCGGTGCTAAAAATAGATACCCATGCTAAAAACATATATTGTTTTTATTTGGGATGAATTAAGGGAAAAGTACCCAAGTTGTTGTTGAATACCCATAATGAGTAAGTTTACTCTGTTCACTAAAAAAGACGTTAAGTGGCGGGTTGTAGTAGCTTTCCTCACATCCCGAGCAGGCTGATGAAGGTGGTCCGCGGTACTCCGGGAGGTTTTGCTGAGCTTGACTTCAACTGTGTGACACCCACTACCACTGGGATTCACGCCCATGCATATCTCGGTAGACAAACTGTCCTGAAAACAGCCTGTTTCCAGAGAACGATACATGAAATTGAAATATTGGTATTGGTGAGTATATTGTGCCAGGCAGGCCCTCGCGCGATTTCCTGGCCAGAATGCTGTGCATGATCGGACTAGCATCTTAGTTCCCCTCCATCTGGAGTAGTTGTCTCGCCGCAGCGACTCAATTTCAACCAGTGTTCGTAAAGCGATCTCAGTCCCGCCAGGCGGAGCGATAGCGCGGGCTTGCGGAAAACGCTCGCCTGCCTTTCCCCGTAGAGCGAATTGGGTGCGGTTTGTTGTAGTGGCTCCTCCACCGAGGTGCGCTAGTCTGGTCCGTATCAGGAAACGTGGTCCGTCCGTGGTGATTTATCTAAGGCTTATAGCAGAGCTCGACAGTACGTCTCGCTGGTGGTCCGACTCTCGCAAAGAGCTTGTGACCGGCAAATGGAAAGCAGGAATCGTTGCCTCGAGGCCCTGCGTTCTCCTACGGAGAAGGGCAGGCCGGCAGGCCAAATTGTCTCTAGTCCCAGTGAAATTCATCGCCGAGGTCGTTGGGATCCGTTCTGCACAGAGCGCTGCCATCCCTCCTCGAGCGAGCCCGGTCGGTCGGTCGTCTGGTGCGTGTGGGAGGCCCCTGTCAGGCGGTCCTAGGTCGACGGAGTGAGGGACGGGTGGAACAACCATCCGTCCGTCCGTCCCGTCAGTCGGTCCCTGCGGCCGTCGTCCCAGCGAGGCTTTTTACACACCCTTCCTCCGCCGACCGGTGTGTGCTGTACGTACGTCTCCGACAGATATCTGGTTGATCCTGCCAGTAGTCATATGCTTGTCTCAAAGATTAAGCCATGCATGTCTAAGTTCACACTGTCTCACGGTGAAACCGCGAATGGCTCATTAAATCCGTCGAGGTTCCTTAGATGACACGATCCTACTTGGATAACTGTGGCAATTCTAGAGCTAATACATGCTTACCAAGCTCCGACCCTCGCGGAAAGAGCGCATTTATTAGTTCAAAACCAATCGTCGTTTCCCCTCGCGGGGTTGCGGCGTCCCCACTGGTGACTCTGGATAACTTTGTGCTGATCGCATGGCCTCATGTGCCGGCGACGCATCTTTCAAATGTCTGCCCTATCAAATGTCGATGGTACGTGACATGCCTACCATGTTTGTAACGGGTAACGGGGAATCAGGGTTCGATTCCGGAGAGGGAGCATGAGAAACGGCTACCACATCCAAGGAAGGCAGCAGGCGCGCAACCTACCCACTCCCGGCACGGGGAGGTAGTGACGAAAAATAACAATACGGGACTCTTTTGAGGCCCCGTAATTGGAATGAGTACACTTTAAACCCTTTAACGAGGATCTATTGGAGGGCAAGTCTGGTGCCAGCAGCCGCGGTAATTCCAGCTGCAATAGCGTATATTAAAGGTGTTGCAGTTACAAAGCTCGTAGTTGGATCTCAGACGCAGGCGGGCGGTCCGGCTCGCGCCGGGTCACTGCCCGTTGTCTCCTGCCCTACCGTCTGCCGGCTCTCTCCCACGGGTGCTCTTCGCTGAGCGTCCTGGGTGGCCGGCGCGTTTACTTTGAAAAAATTAGAGTGTTCAAAGCAGGCCTCGGCTGCCTGAATAATGGTGCATGGAATAATGGAATAGGACCTGGGTTCTATTTTGTTGGTTTCCGGAACTGGAGGTAATGATTAACAGGGACAAACGGGGGCATTCGTATTGCGGCGTTAGAGGTGAAATTCTTGGATCGCCGCAAGACGAGCTACTGCGAAAGCATTTGTCAAGAATGTTTTCATTAATCAAGAACGAAAGTCAGAGGCGCGAAGACGATCAGATACCGTCGTAGTTCTGACCATAAAGGATGCTGACTAGCGATCCGCAGGAGTTGCTTCGATGACTCTGCGGGCAGCTTCCGGGAAACCAAAGTGTTTGGGTTCCGGGGGAAGTATGGTTGCAAAGCTGAAACTTAAAGGAATTGACGGAAGGGCACCACCAGGAGTGGAGCCTGCGGCTTAATTTGACTCAACACGGCCAACACTGAAATGATTGACATGCCGAGACCACTTTTCTGGGGTCTAATATGGAACTGGTGCTGGATTTAGACCCCGAGAAATCTGGGGTTATGCCCCCTGTGGCTCGGTTGGTTTGCATCAAGTGTTCTGACAAATGAATTGACGGAAGAGCACTATCAGGAGTGGAGCCTGAGGCTTAAATTAACTAAACATGCCAATACTGTAGAATGACAGTCAAAAAGAGAGCACCTTCGTGGGGTCTAATAGTGAACATGTGCTGGAATTAGACCCTCGAAAATCTGGGGCCACCCTCTAAATAACTTGATTGTCTCGCTAAAGGAATTGACGGAAGGGCACCACCAGGAGTGGAACCTGCGGCTTTATTTGACTGAACACGCCAATACTGTAGAACGACTGACAAATCGAGAGCACTACTGTTTGGGTCTAAAAATGAACGTACGCTGGTATTAGACTCACGGAAGATAAGGCAGCTCTCAAACACTCTAATGAAAGAACGCTACGGAAATCGTGTTTAACCCCGCAGAAACCGCAGATTTTAAATACCTGGTCATTGACAAACAAAAGCCCTCAATAAATTCGTCTGACAAAATAGTGAACGAGTGCTGGAAATAGACCATCTGAAGACAGGTCAGTTTTACCCTACTAATGACAGGGCGTTGCTACGGAACACCAGATCATATCGAGAGGAGCCGCAGACACTTTGGTTCACGTACCAGGCTAATAAGCCAATGGCGCGAGGCTACCATGTGGGGGATTACGGCTGAACCCTTGTAAGCCGCAATCCCGCCCAAAATCTCAGCACCACTGCAATGGGAGGCTCCTACATGCTCGGGACCTGGGGCTTGCGCCCCAGCCATAGCCGGTAGAGCCGCAGCAAGAGGTCCTTGCCGTCCGCCGATCAAAGCGGGCGGACAACTGCTTGATACTCACCTTATACGGCGATGGGGTGCGAAACCACCAACTAAAGACTTAGTACCTGGTCGGAGTGTCGAAAACAGTAGAGCAGCCACCTCACTGTGAACTGTCGAGACTCAACCAATGACCATGAGAGCTGTCCGCACACCAGGCGAACAACATCTCTGTAAACATTACCAGGCTTGTCCTCTGGTTAAATGCACGTCGGCTACGATATCTACCTCTGTACGTTATCAGCCATATAACTATCATGCTGGACGCAGAAGAGATGCAGACCAGCGGACATTGCACACCTGCCCCACCGTGTCAACGCCCCAGGGGGCGGGGAATGCTAGGCGTACCATCCCTGCATAGAAGCCAAGAAAATAAAGGGAAAAGAGATACCCCACTCACATGCAAATGCTACGTTTCTGGCAGGACGTGACGATCCTGGGATACAGACACACTGGACTGCCTCTCTTCCGGGTAAACCAGTCCATCTCATACATCATATCACATATCATCATTGCACCCTATAGACACGAGTAGTGAAGACTCGATAGTCTGGTAAGACAACTTCCATAAGAGAGACAACTCTGATCATAAACAACTGCTGCCTTGCAGATAGGCTGGGGACAGCCAAAGGCTAAGGAGGGCATCCCTACAGAAACGCCTGTTGAAATCGGATTCACGGGGCCGCGGGCCTAACAAAACAGTGCAACGTAAATCGCAGTATGATGGCAGTACAACCTATTAGAAAAACGCATGGCGCTTATCCTGCGGAGTCCCGCCAGGCAGCGATAGTGCCGGGCCTCACGCCTCGAAGGGGCCCCCCCTTGACTACTGGTGGTCACCCACCCATGTGTCGTGGAGTCAATGCACATGGCTATGGGGCAACTTCTATTGGCCAAAACCTCAAGACCCTCAAAATACTACAGGGGAATGCGGAGGGAGTCATTAACAAAAAACTTTCCCTAACACACCACCTGCATGAAGGTGAGATTGACGTGGCATGTATCCAGGAAAAGCACCTCAACAATAACCATAAATTCTCAATCAGAGGATATCAGACCTTCCGTCTAGATAGAGAAGGCCACAAAGGAGGAGTCCTGATACTGACCAGAAACTGCATACCGAGTAGCGCGGTATCTGTCAATCACACCGGACAAGCAGAAATTGTAGGAGTTGACATAATGGCTCAAGAGACGAAGCTCCGCATTTTCAATCTGTACGGACCACCAAATAGAGACCTATCGCTCTCGAGTATGGAGGTCAGAGACTCCAACTGCATAGTAGTTGGAGATTTCAACAGCCACTCGGAGAGATGGGGATACTCTGACACAGACAGCAGAGGTGACGAAGTGGAAGATTGGGAGATAGATGCAAATCTCTCCCTAATCAATAGGCCGGAGGATAGCCCTAGCTTCTATTCAAGAACATGGCATACCACCTCGACTCCAGATTTGGCCTTCTCCACACAGGACATACACCATAAAATAGACCGCCAGGTGCTAAACCAACTGGCAGGTAGCGACCACAGGCCGATCAGGCTAACCATTGACATGGAAGTAGGCCCACAGGAAACAAAACCGCTCCCACGTTGGAATTACAAACGAGCCGACTGGGACAGATTTGCAATCCTGACAGATGGGCTGTGTGAAACCATCAACACACGAAACACCAAAATGAAGCCCATGGTAGAGAGCCTAAGCAAGGCAATAATGCAAGCCGCCACTGAAACCATCCCAAGAGGAGCTAGGAAAAACTATAAGCCCTACTGGAATGATGAGTTGCAGAAAGTGGAAGATGCAGTAACAAATGCTAGGAACACGGCAGAGCGAGAAAAATCCATGGAGGCAAACATCGCCCTCAAAGCCGCCGCGGCGAAGTACAAACACACTCTCAAGCAAACAGCAAGAGAAAGCTGGAAAAATAAAACGGAAAGTCTAAACCTGGACAAAGACGGGAACAAGCTATGGAAGCTAGTCAGAGCCATGAACGACGAAACTCCGTCAAATAAACAAATTACTATCAAGCAGGGCGAGAACTTGTTCACAGGTAAGAAAGCCGCAAACGCCTTTGTCGATCACTATGCCAGAGCAAACCACATCGAGGTCCCTGCAGATAAGCATACAGACATTAGCAAAGAGCTAAAGGGACACGAAAACATGAATACGGCTCCGGAAGAGCACATGATGGCCAAACTAACAATGCGCGATATGGAAGAGGCTATGAGAACACTAAAGAAAAGGAAATCTCCCGGAAAAGACGGGAAAACAAACGAAATGCTGATGGGGCTGGGCCAAACAGCGAAGAAGAAACTGCTATCGGTCCTGAACCAAAGCTGGAAAATGGGAATTGTACCACAGGCATGGAAAGATGCAATACTGGTACCAGTACCAAAAACAGGAAAGGACAAAACAGATCCAAATGGATACAGGCCCATAAGCCTACTGAGCTGTGTCGGCAAGCTGATGGAACGGATGATAAACACCAGACTGATGTGGCATCTGGAAGAAAAACGAATACTAACTCCACAGCAAGCCGGCTTTAGACAGCACAGATCCACTGAGGACCAGGTCATCCTCATAGCCCAGGAGATAGAAGATGCCTACCAGGCACAGAAACACACAGTAGCTGTTTGGGTGGATCTGGAAAAGGCATTTGAAAAAGTCTGGAAAAATGGACTTAGAGTCAAGCTAAGAAGAAGTGATGTCTGTGGGAAGATGTACAAGTGGATCAACCACTACCTCAAACAAAGAACGGCCAGAGTCCAAGTACAAGGGCAGAAGAGCAAAAAGGTGACACTCGAGCAGGGAGTACCCCAACTGGGAGTATTGTCACCCACACTCTTCCTGGTATATATAAACGATATTACAGAGAATATACCAAGACGAGTCCATAGCTCAATGTTTGCAGACGATCTGGCTATGTGGACCTCTGAAAAGAAACTCACCATAGATAGAAATCGGATGCAGACGGCCCTAACATCGCTGGAAGAGTGGGCGAACTCATGGCTGGTCAAAATAAACGAGGAGAAAACCACATGCACAATATTCTCGCTTTCATTAAAACCCCAAAGTACCAAATTAACTCTAAATGGCAAAATCCTGCAGACAAACGACAACCCAACCTATCTGGGAATCACATTTGATCGGCGCATGACATGGAAAAGTCAGATTGAGAGAAACCGAATGAAAGCCAGAGAAAGAATGGCAATCATGAGGAAACTTGCTGGCACAAGCTGGGGAGCAGACGAAGGCATACTAAAGAAACTGTACAATGGAAGAGTGAGACCAGTTCTGGAGTATGGCATTGCGGCATGGACAACAGCAGCGAAGGCGAACTTCGATAAAGTTAACAAACTTCAAAACCAAGCCATGAGAATTATAACAGGTGGCATGAAGTCAACGCCAATTGTAGAACTTGAAAAGATTACAAAACTGCAATCCATGACCGATAGAAGAGATTGCAGAGCCCAGCTGCAGTCAGAGAAACTCCGAAGACTGACTGACCATCCAATGCACCAGAGACTAAACAATTTGGGAAATGGGAAACTAAAGCGGAGAAACTTTGCAGAAATAGCCAAAGCAAAGATGCACGAAGATCCCATAAACGCACTAACAACACCAAAATCCATCACTACTGTACGAAAACCTACCTGGAGGCAGGATATATTTCCAGAGGTGGTAGAAAATATACCAGGTATTGCAAACAAAAACTGCCAGACTGAAAAAGAAAGGAGAGATACTACCCTAAGCTTCATAAAGAAAAGCTACCCAAGCATGGACTGGACCCATGCATACACCGACGGTTCTGTAACAAACACTACACAGAACGGAGGGGCAGGAGCATTCCTGAACCTACCAAATGGCAGAAAAATAACACTGTCATTCGCTACTGGTAAGTACACAAGCAATTTCAGAGTGGAGGCAGAGGCACTGGGGGCGGCAGTGGAAGAAATGGTGACACACAGTGAAAATGAGAGCCATATAGTCCTGCTGACAGATGCTCTCGCCGTAGTCACAGCGCTAAAAAGCCAGAAAAACACTGAGCTCAATGACTTAAGAGCAGCACTCTGCAAACTGTGCCAGCAGTCCGCACCAAAAAGGGTAGTGGTACAGTGGGTTCCGTCACACTGCAACATCCAAGGCAACGAGGAGGCAGACAGACTGGCAAAAGAAGGTGCAAGACTACCACAAACAGATACCAATATGACGTACGAAGAGTCAAAACGGCTTATCAAAGCCAGATACATGACCAAATGGGAAACCGAACATACTGGTTACACCAAAAACGATGCCTATTACCAGTTGAACCGAAGAGAGCAGGTCGTTGTCCTCAGACTTCGCACTGGCCACAACAGACTGAGGTACCACCTATTCAACAAATTGAAGATAGGGTGTACCGACGAATGCCCGTGCGGTACTGGTAAAATGACCGCTGAACATCTGCTGCAGAACTGCCCGACATACGAGGATCAGAGAGAGCAGATGTGGCCATTACCAGTGGAACTGCAAGACAAGCTCTATGGCAGTGGCGAGAGCCTCAGGATGACCGCCGCTTTTTTCGAAAAAATAATGGTTACTGTCTGACTGCGTACGAAGAAGAAGAAGAAGAAGTCCCCCTCCACACCCCCACCCCACCCACCCCGTATATAAGAGACATAAGATGCCTGTGTCGCTTCCTGGAAACATGTTGCCTTCACTACGTACAGTGGAGACCACTACATCCCGTTATATATTAGGTGTTTCTGAATTCTATTATACCCATATTAGACCACTGAGAGACTATGTCCGAACAGACGTTATGCATCACATACCTGTATGTGTATGTGTCATTGTATTTCTTTGTTTTGTGTTTGTTTGTGGGTTGGTTATTGTTTTCCATCCCTGACAGAGCTCTTATATACACATACATATCGACTGTATATATGTAATTTTAAATATGCATTCGTTCTGCGTGTAATCATATAAGCCATGTCTTGGTTGGTGAACTGGTATACCGTGACAGTTGCGATCCTTGTCCCTTCATGGTTTTTAAAAATTGGAGGTTTGAAAGTTGATAAATGTCCAAGTCAAGATGGTATTCATCCAATAATGCTATTTGAAATTAGAGACCAACTAGCAAAACCATTGGCTATATTATGTTTTCAATCACTTGCAAAAGGGATAATTCCACTGGATTGGTACAATGCAGGAGTGATCCCCTTTTTCATAAAGGGCAAAAAATCAGATCCAGCAAATTATAGACCGATGAGTTTAACGGGCATAGTGAGGTAAATTGTTATAGTCAATAATCAAAGAAAACAGTATAATACATTTAGACAAGTTTAATCTAATTAGAAATAGTCAGCATGGGTTTGAAATAGGGAGATCGTGCTTAACAAATCTATTAGAATTCGTGGAGGAGGTTACCAAAATGATAGATTAAGGGAAGGCAGTGCATATTATTTATCTAGATTTTGTAAAGGTCTTTGATAGAGTACTTCATCAATAAAATTATTTAGAAAGTTAAAATCACATGAAATAGGCGGGGAAGTTGCCAAATGGATTTTGTTGTTTTTTTTTGTTTTTTTTTTGTGCGTTCGACTTCTTTCTCTAATCCACAAGGCGAATTGAAATGGGTTGAAAATTGGTTAAGTGCAATCAAGAAGGAGTGGGCATAAATATGAAGTACTCTGAGTGGTGTGAAGTAAAAAGTGGAGTGCCACAGGTCTAGGTTTTGGAATCAATTTTGTTGTTGAGATATATAAACGATTTGGACAATGATATAAGATCCATAATTGCAAAATTTGCTGATGACACAAAACTATGCCGTAGTGTCTCATCTAAAGCAGAAATGGATATATTGATGTCGGATATAGATAAAATTCGAGAATGGTCTGTAAGATGGTAAATGGAGTTTAATGTAGATAAATGTACAGTCATCCACGTGGGCAGATCCAATATGGAACATAATTACAGAATGGGCGAGAACAATATTATAAAGATAGAAAAGGAAAAGGACCTAGAGGTTATAATAGATCATACAGATAAGGTGAGTGAGCAAGTCCAGGTAACAGTAATAAAAGCAAATGCAATGATAACATAGGAGCAAGGGAGTGATAGTTAAACTGTATAAAGCATTAGTTAGACCTAGATTGGAGTACTGTGTACAGGTGGGGAGTCCTTATCGTAGAGGGGCTATACGCATTATGAAAAGGATACCAAAAAAAGCGACAAAGCTGAGAGTGGGATTCCAGAATTACAGTTATGAGAACGACTGAGAAAAGACTACAAAACAGAAGAATTCGAGGTGACTTAAATACAGATTTATAAGATAATCAAAGGAACGAATACATTAGACTATAACAATTTTTTTTTCAAAACATAACCACCTATAAAAACAAGAGGGCATAGCTACAAATTAACTAAAGAAAGGTCAAGATTTTATATTAGAAAACATCTTTTTAGTCAAAGAGTGGTGATTACGTCAAATGCATTGCCACAGGAAGTAATGGAGGCAGCGACAATTAATGAATTTAAAAATAGATTGGAATCGCATAGCTTTTAGAGCAAGTAAATGTAAATGAAACTGGTTGTATAGTCTTCTAAACCAGTATAAAGACGTTAAATTAAGGTAATGCTTGCCTACTCAAACCGCTATGTATTGCCCTCATACATCATGTCTT
The DNA here is from genome assembly GCA_036924085.1 of Ariolimax columbianus. Taxonomy (NCBI): domain Eukaryota; kingdom Metazoa; phylum Mollusca; class Gastropoda; order Stylommatophora; family Arionidae; genus Ariolimax; species Ariolimax columbianus. The sequence goes on along the minus strand of JAVGWX010000001.1, from coordinate 168,492,098 downwards.
AGTTTTTGTTGTGATATGTTAGTTATTTTTGCTAGTTCTTGATCGCTGACAAAGACCTTGTAACTTGGATATCGTTATGTTTTTGTCCTAGTAAATGAATATTTTTTTATCGACTTTTAATCTTCTAAAGCTTCGATTTATTACGTGTCATTTCATGCAAACATGAGAATGAGATATTTTAAATATATGTATATATATAATTTATATATATGCTCCTTAATTTAGTACAGCCAGAGTACAGGGCTACCTAAATCATAGTACAAGGGTACCACAGTCAAAGTACATGGCTGCTTCAGTTTTAGTACAGGGCTACCACAGTCAAAGTACAGGGCTACGTTAGCCAGAGTACAGGGCTACCTCAGCCAAAGAGCACGGCTACCTCAATCACAGGAGTACAGAGCTACCTTGATCAAAGTACAGGGCTACCTCAGTTTTAGTACAGAGCTATCTTGATCAAAGTACAGGGCTACTCAGCCAGAGTACAGGGCTATGTCAGCTAGAGTAACTCAGAGTACAGGGTTACCTCATCCAGAGTTCAGGGATACCTTAACCAGAGTACAGGACTACCTCTACAGTTGGCCTCAACTTTTTTTAAATTGCACCAAAGCGCTTAGTATTTATTTGATGTGGTGATGTCAGTAGAAATTATTTGTGTTTGATTGTCCTATTCTTTCATCCTCAGTAATGGGCTCTAGGATCCCCTTGGTCAGATGAAACATACTGATCAAGACCCTCAACTCACAGCCTTGCTGTGCTGACGAAAACAGGCTTGGTCATAACGGTATAACCAACGAGATGATGATCGAACGTCCCTATCGGTGAGCTCAATGTGGAGCCTCGCAATGCACTACATCCAGAAAGAGCTGGGCCCACCTTCCTAAGTATCCTTCGAGATGTAAAGAGAGCAACTGTAACCAACAGCAACACAAATGTCGCCAATAGTTAACTCAACTCAGCAAGAATAGCTATGAAGAACAACACCAATTAATGTTTCTTGTGGGATCAAGATGCTGAGCAGCGCATGAACTGCAGTGGTCAGCGACCCATAGCTGACTGCAAACGTCAGGACCAGCGAAACAGAGCAACCAAGACCCTTCTACACCTCCACGCGGTGATCCAGGATAACTGGCTGCAGCAGGGCAGACTGGCTAAGGAGAAGGGATAGTAGAGGAAATGCTAGCCCGGTACTCAAAAAATGCGTGCTGAAGTCGGATGTGTTAGACCAAATGGTGCAAATATCGCAATCAGGCTGTAAACTATGACACAACGCATTCCGTTCTCTGGACTGCATTCTGCTACTTAAGCACTTTTAGAACTTGGTAGCGGAAAATTGAGAACGAACGAAGCCAAGCCAGCCAAGCCAATGATTCTTGTAACCTGTTCAATGTTTATTGTACGTACCAAAATAGAAGCTGGAAACGTTGAAACATGCGTCCAAAATTAGGTCCATGCTTCCCTTGACTTCCAAGTGGATGTTCTAGAACTTGTATCGTAAGCCTTGATACTCCCTACATAGATAGAGAACATGGATTACTTCAACAAGAGCAATGATAGCAGCTGCATACCAAGCTCAATGGACTGTCCCATACACGCGTTCTACTCACACGACTGTGCCATACACACGTTCTACTCACACGACTGTGCCATACACACGTTCTACTCACACGGACTGTCCCATACACACAATCTACTCACACGGACTGTCCCATACACACGTTCTACTCACACGGACTGTCCCATACACACAATCTACTCACACGGACTGTCCCATACACACAATCCCCCCCCCCCCCACGGACTGCCCCATACACAGAATCTACTCACTCCGACTGTCCCATACACACAATCTACTCACACGGACTGTCCCATACACACAATCTACTCACACGGACTGTCCCATACACACAATCTACTCACACGAACTGTCCCATGCACGCAATCCCCTCACACGGACTGTTCCAAACACACAATCCCCCAATGAGACTGTCCCATACACACAATACTCCCCACAGAGACTGTCCCATACACACAATCTCCCACAAAGACTGTCCCATATGCAACCCCACCCCCCCCCCCCCGGACTGTCCCATACACACAATTTCCCCACACGGATTGTCCCATTAACACATTCCCACCACACGGACTGTCCCATACACACAATCCCCCCCCCCCCCACACGGACTGCCTTATACATACAATTCCCCCCCCCCCCACAGAGACTGTCCCATACACACCCCCCCCCCCCACAGAGACTGTCCCATACACACAATCCCCCCCCCCCACACGGACTGCCTTATATACACAATTCCCCCCCCCCCACAGAGACTGTCCCATACACACAATCATCTCACACGGACTGCCCCATACACACAATTCCCCCCCCCACCTCCCACGCAAACAGTATACATGAAATTTAAATAAGTTGCAGCATTCCAACAAACACTTGCTTTCCTGTTATATGAATTCGTATGATTATTTATGAATTTATTGAAGCTCGGCAGCGTAGTGGTTAGTGCACTGTCTGCCCAGCCGAGCGATCTAGGTTCAATCCCCAAGTGTTGTGGGATATTTCTCCATTCTCAAACGGTTTCGGTGTCGATCCAGCTTGCAAAATTTTGGGTACCAGTTTGGGTAACACAGGCTGCCTGCGTGGTTCTCACCACATTAATTCATAGTGTGCGTTGTTCAAGAAAATATGTCCCTAACACAACATTTCCAATATGCCAAATGGGTATATAGGGCGGTTTGTGAAACTACAAGGCTACACACGTTTAACTTCGCAAATTCGAGATCTTCCCGTGTGGTTTTGTAGTCCATTTAGTAAGAGCAACAAATATTTACATTACATAATTCAATTTGTCTGTTAAAATATCGACTAAGGATATTTGTTTGGGCATTAGAAACTGAAAAAAACATTGGTGATGCCCAGTGCTCCTACCGAAGCATTAAAGTGTGAAATGAGGATGAGTTAGGCATGACATCATGCACTGCAAATAACAGTACAACAATATGTGGATGTAGTAGGGTTGTAACAAATAACACCGAGTCTATTGTCTTTCTCTGGACGACATCGGAGCCGCCATTATGAACAATATATAGCTGGGGAGAGTGAGTTTCTAACAGCCGTCTCCAGTGTTCGTTTAATCAATACAAACAGTTTGTCTATATGTTCCCCTTTGCCAAATATATACCGTTCACATGTATCGACTGTTGGTCTGTTTCTTTAGCCCTTCTCTGAAATGGCCATATTTTTATAATAGCACAGACACCCAAATGCAATGTGTCGCACATACACACAACCAGCCGCCATCGCACATCAACACTCACACATATCAATTAATCAGACAAAACCCTCCTAGCTCCCTAGCTCCCAGGGTAGACCAGGTCTTCAACAAATACGTGCCAAGTCGACATCTCCTGAGTCAATTGATTCTGTTCTGATCACGCCTTTCCAGAAATATGTATGCGTCAAGCTGTCAAGCTGTCTGCTCCATGTATGTTTCGGGCCTCCACGACACCTCTTCCCTTGAGAGTCCAGAGCACAAAACGACTGGTAACGCTATTAGCCGGTCTTATAAACGTGTGATATAACCATAATTAACGTGTAGCCATCAGTTATGCAAGCCACATATATAATTACATGTATGTGGGTGTGTACATCGTTGTTGTTATTGTTGTTGTTGTTGTTGAACGTCCGCAATGAGTATGGTTACCTTTTTGTGCGCCATGAAAAAGAGTGTAGTTGGCGGGTTGCAGTGCCATGAAAAAGAGTGTAGTTGGCGGGTTGCAGTGCCATGAAAAAGAGTGTAGTTGGCGGGTTGCAGTGCCATGAAAAAGAGTGTAGTTGGCGGGTTGCAGTGCCATGAAAAAGAGTGTAGTTGGCGGGTTGCAGTGCCATGAAAAAGAGTGTAGTTGGCGGGTTGCAGTGCCATGAAAAAGAGTGTAGTTGGCCGGTTGCAGTGGCTTTCTTCAGCGTGCTGATGAAGGTGGTACAAGGTTCTCCACGCTGCTTTGTTATTCTTGGCTTCATCTGCATGTTACTTACTACTATGGAGATCACTTCGATCCATCACTTCGTTAGCCAGACTGGCATGAAACTGTTTCTAAGAAGAACTACGTGGAAGTTAGGTGGTGGTCTTGGCCAGTATATGTTGCCTGACCCTGGCTAACATAATCTGATCAGTACGCTCTGCTTGACCCTGGCTAACATAGCCTGATCAGTACGTTTTGCTTGACTCTGGCTAACATAGCATGATCAGGACATGTTGACAGACCCTAGCTAACATAACCCGATCAGTACGTTTTGCTTGACCCTGGATAACAGCCTGATCAGTACGTTTGGACCGACCCTGGTTAACTTTGTCCGATTAGTATGTTTTGACCGACCTTGACAGACAGTCTGATCAGTACGTTTTGCTTGACCCTAACAAAGAGTCGGATCAGTATGTTTTGCCTGACCCTGGATAACATTTTCCGATCAGTAATGTGTATGTATTTATACACTAAGTAAATGTAGTATATAGCAGACACTGAAGTCGGCAATGAAGTGTTAGAGACTGCCACGCACAAAGTGTTCGTTTTACTTGCTGACGTTAGGAACTCGCTTAAAGGGACTGATCTTAATGTTCACGGACTACGAAACATACTAAAAATAGCAACATTGAATGTTATTGTAGTTGACGAAAAGAAGTCAGATCCTACAGTATTTATAAAGGAGAAAAAACGTAAAATTGGAATTCTAGGGATGGAAAACATCAGGAATAATGGACAGATTGTCAAAGACACCCACATAAATTGTATTCTGTGGAACGGTGCAGAATCAATGGAAGGAGCCAAACATGGTATATATTTAATTGTATATCTAAATAAAGTAGTGTTCACTGTAGAATCAGAATACACAAAAAAGACTAATACACCTACAGGCAGTTCAAGATCGATAAATAGCAACTGGGATCTAGACATACACCATATTCAACGATAACAACATTGAAGAAGACCGGATTGATTTCTCTGCTACCTTATCACCTGGGTCAACGAAAAGCATGATCTGATAACCATTGACGGTTTTAATAGAACATCTTTAACAGAGAAAAAATCACATCAGAACATTGTCTTTGTTGTAACCATACAATGTCACCTCAGTTTAAACATCTGAACATAAGTTGGGCAACAAAGCAACAACTGAAAAACAGTTTATTGATACCAACGCTGTGCTACCAATGTCTAACTTGATCATTATCTTAGGCTGGGCAAGAACAATTACAACATGTGAAATGAAATGTCTAAAAAATGACATTGGAATTAGCGGAAATGATCAAATGGGAAATGAGGACAACAGCAAAATTGTAAGATGCCTCTTGTGCTGACTTCCCGTATTTCAAGACAGAAAATAAGACAGTTCGGTTATTTCGTGAGAATGCAATCTGCTCCACTACCGCTGGACGTTTCAACGTGGGACGATCAGGCACGAGGAAGGCTGTCTTGTAGATGGATAGAGGACGTAAGAAAAAATCCTACAATATGACAGAATTACAACAACCAACGCAACACATCTGCCCCAAGAAAGACAACTTCAACTCTCCACGACGCTTAACGACAAAGGTGATAGTGGGATTCCAACATTACAGATGAGGAAAAACTCAGAAAAACCGGCCTACTGTGTCTAAAAAAGAAGAATTCGTGGTGACTTAATACAGGTTTATAATATAATCACAGGAAAGGTTAAATAACAAGTTTTTTTCAGAATACGACTAACGACAAGAACAAAAGGACATTGCTACAAATTAACTAAAGAGAGAGGTCCAGATTAGATATTAGGAAATAGTTTTTTAGTCAGAGAGGGGGGAATGCTTGGATTGCATTGCCACATTTAAAAAAAGTGGAGGCAAGGGCAATAAATACATTTAAGATTAAATTAGATGCGCATAGCTTTGAGAGCAAGGAAATGTAAATGAAACCGATTGTATGCAGACTTCTAAACCAGTATAAAGACATTTAGTTAAGTTAGCATAAGTAGAGATAGCAGTGGTAGACAAGTAAAGTCAGTCAGTCAGGATCCTATTTTATGTGGCACTCCCTTTTTCTACTACCTGTATATTAGAGATATTTACCTCTGGGTAGACTGGTGTGTATCGGTATCTTTAAAGCGAATCCGGTACAGTAAAGGGAAGCGTGTGGCGTACGGTTTGTCAGGTCGGTTTATTGTCTCAGCATACCGCGTCAAAAGCAAAGATGAGATAAGACCCTATGAACACCTTAACAACACCAAAGCCCATCTCTACTGTACGCAAACCCACCTGGAAGCAGCATATCATTCCGGAGGTGGTAGAAAATATACCAGGTAATGGAAACAAGAACAGCCAGACTGAAAAAGAAAGAAGAGACATAACCCTGAGGTACATAACGGAAAACAATCCAAGTAGGGACTGGACCCATGCATACACCGACGGTTTTGTAACAAACACAACACAGAACGGAGGGACAGGGGTATTTCTGAGCCTACCAAATGGTAGAAAAATAACACTGTCAGTGGCATCTGGAAAATTCTCAAGCAATTTCAGAGCGGAGGCAGAGGCACTGAGGGCTGCAGTAGAAGCAATGCTGACAGGCGAAATAATGAAAGCCAGATAGTCCTGTTTACAGATGCCCTGGCCGTAGTTACAGCACTAAAAAGCCAGAAAAATAATGAACTTAATGATTTAAGAGCAGTACTCTGTCAATTTTGCCAGCAGTCCGCATCAAAAAGAGTGGGTTCCATCCCACTGTAACATCCAAGGCAACGAGGAGGCAGACAGACTGGCAAAAGAAAGTGCAAGACTACCAAAACCATATTCTAGTGTGACCTACGAAGAGTCAAAAAGGCTTATCAGAGCTAGATACATGGCCAAATGGGAAACAGAACATACTGGCTACACAAAAAATTATGCCTATTACCAGTTGAACAGAAGAGAGCAGGTCGTGGTCTTCAGACTCCGCACAGGCCACAACAGACTGCGGTACCACCTATTCAATAAACTGAAAATAGGTGGCACTGACGAATGTACTTGGGGGTTCAGGGAAAATGATATCTGCTGCAAAAAATAACCGACATACGAGGACCAGAGAAAGCACATGTGGCTATCACCAGTGGCAACACTAGACAAGCTCTATGTCAGTGTCGACAGCCTCAGGATGACAGCTGCTTTTTTCGAACAAATTCAGGTTGACGTCTGACAGCGTACGAAGAAGAAGAAGAAGAAGAAGAAGAAGTACCGCGTCACGTTTGGTTTGACAATGCGGGCAATTCCCGGGTTTTTTTTGTTTTTCATGGTGTCAACACATCTCCAATTTGACCCATTTGTAAATGTGTACCTGGCGAAATCACGAAATATCTGGATACAGCATCAGGACACTACGGACTTTGTTCTCGGTCATCGATACCTTCAGCAATCAAAGGGACTGAGGTTGTATTAGAGAACCAGAGAAGTCGTTCATTTCAGACATTTGCTTGTATTATCACTGCTCTAAGAAAACTATCTAATTACTCTGCCGCTCAGATGCGGGATACCTGTTTATGAAAAAGTCTTCGGGAGTAATTTTGTCACTGGCCAAATGTAGCTCAGGACCAGAGAAGGTGAGTTTGACAAAAGGCGCAGTGACTTTTTAATCTTTAATCTTTAATCAATCGTTAATCCAAATCACCGCTCAAGTCACCCATTTCAGCGGACAGAGCAAGAGAATATATATATATATATATATATATATATATATATATATATATATATATATATATATGTTCATCCATCACAAGTGATGAAGACCACTCTCTTTGCTCTACCGCTAGGACAGTCTTTTCTCTTGCTGTGTCCGCTGAAATGGGTGACTTGTGCGGTGATTTGGATTAAAAGGAGGAAGTAGCTGCGTTTTTTTTTCGCATGTGTCCTACTGTGCAGTTCAGGCTCAGCTTATGAAGATGTATGTGCTTGTTTTCTGTATAGCATTGCTTTCTGAGGGATACTATCTGGTGTTAGTTGCGTTACGAGGCCGAACTATTTGGTTTTCTGTGTCTTGATGAGGTCTAGCATCTGTGATGTATCTACGTGTTTCCTAATATCTTCGTTTATGTTTGTGTCAATTATTGTTACTCCAAGCATTCTGCGCAGATATCTCTTATCTGTGATTACAATGTTTCTTTTATCTTTGGTTGTCAATGTTTATTTTGGCACTGACAGCACATATTGGTAGGACTATCCTTTTGTATAGCTTTCTTTTTGTATCGATTTTCACGTGTTTCTGTTGTAATATCGGGAAATTATCCAAATGATTTGACTTGCCTTATTACATCTGTGTTGGGTTTCAACGTCTCCTTTGTCATCTGCTGAGATTATGTTATCCAGATACGTAAAACTTTTCACCTGTTTTACGTGTTGGTTTTGAATAAATATATTTGTTTTTGTTTCATTTCTTGTAATCGTTAGAAGTTCGGTTTTGTCTGTGTTGAAATTCATACCGTAATCGGTACAGGAAACATTAAGATTGTCATATGTTCATGTAGTTGTTTTTCTAAGGTTGATATTATTGCTAGGTCATCAGCAAAGAGAAGTTCAGTTAAGTGATCACGTAGGTTGTTTCCCTCACTAATGTTGGCTTCATTCCATATTGCGTCTATATAAGTGATAACCCGTAAAGACGATAGTACACAACCTTGTCGTACACCGGTCCTAATATTACATTTTTGTGGAATATCATGCGTTTGTTCTTACTGTGCACTGGCTATTCCTGACAACGTGTGAGCGTAAAATCACTGGGCCGTGCAGCAAAAATGCACTCGTACTCTTGAGACACCTTGCTGACACTTAAACCGGAGGGGTCACTCGTTACCCCTAAAGTGACAAGACATCTTGCATACCTCGGAGTTCTTGTCAGTGAGAGACCCAAACAAACGCACGGAAAGAAAAGGGGCAAGAGAGGTGGTAAAAGAAAAAGTAGGAAGGCAAGAAAAGGGAAAGCTTTTTTTAGATTTGCCCTGCCCTGCTCAAACCCAGCCAGCTAAGCAGGAAATTAGTCATCAAGCTACCACGACTGTTTATGCTGAGCGGTGTGGACCGCACAGAACACGACGAAGCACTTGGGCAGCCATGATCATCCACTGCACCCGAATCCATACCCAGTCGTCCTGACTTGTCTCGTCACTGGTTCAAGTTTGGCGGGAGAGTGAGGTCAATGAACTGCACACACTTTCTCACTTAAATCAAATTCATCGCGCAAGTCATTATTTTTCATCCAGCACTTTATCCAGTACTAATACGGTCGAGTCCTGTGACGACGGACGAGCGGCGAAGCGGAAAGCGTATTTCCGCCGACAAGTTAAACTACAGTCAAAAAGCTGCGTAAGTTGCGAATCTCCTGGCTGAGCAATAAAGCAGATGAGATACCTGGATTTGCTGACAATCATGATCACCGTCTCGCGAAGCGAACTTTCCATGCTTTCACTGTCTGCGAGTATGCAGATCCCAAATCGTACTCGTCATCCATCTTCGCACCCATCCACAACCCGGAATTACAGAATACTCGACTGGAAGGACTGGTTAAGTGAAAAAAGAAAAGGTCCTCATCACTCACAATGGATGAACAACAACGATATTGGCTATTTATACAACGACGTTTTACATAGATTGGTCAAACGTGTATTACTCCATAACGTTCTAATGTACTCAACAGTTAGTATCTATTCACACAATCGAATGCCTTCTCTTGTTCCACAAAAGCAACGTGTAGTGTCTGATTGTACTCTATTGTTTTCACCGGTAAGAGTCTGAGTGTGAAGAGTGCACTTCTACAGCTCTTGTTTTTATTAAATCCCTTCTGTGCTTTGCTAAGCTGCGATTCTCTGATTGGATCTAATCTTTTTTTCCGGTATTTTACAAAATATATTTTCAAAATATTCAATAAAGCAATGCTTTTTCACTATATTTTTGTGCCGTCCTTTTTACTGCCCTCTTTTCAAATGAGAAGTATTGTTGCCCTTCTCTAGTCTTCTGGTGCTTTTTGTTCTATCCACACCAGGTTATACAGTCTGTTTAGCCAGGTTATCCCTACATCTTTTGTTGCCTTCATAATATAAATATAGCAAGTCCTTTGCAGAAATTTTCTTATTATAATCTATTTGGCTATGTTTTTCTTGACAGCGTTGCACTGATGAAGGTTGTCATTATGTTCCTTACCAGAAGGATAAAAACCAAGAGATAAAAACAACCCGTATCTGTCAAATTTCACACGATGATATTCGAACAGGGTCATATGTATACATATATATATTAATATATGTACATACATTCGCTGGAACATATTTCCGCGTCTCGCCTGTGTAGTGACGTATCTGTTTAAGATGATGGAGTTCTGCGATCACCCGACATCCCAGCGATACCATTTGTATGTAATATGTTTCATTTTTCGCTCTAATGCGTCCCCGGGAAATGTTTTTTTTTTTCATTTGGTAATATCTCAAAATGTGCCCGAAGCAAAATAGCAAACATGGGTAGATGTAAAATCCTTCCCACGGCGTATTCATTTTTTTTAATATTTAAAAAATGTGTCCGAATATAGTGTGATGTTTGTTTCATTTTCTTTTTGCATCAAAACAACCTAGCGAATACTGTAGTCGCATTATATAAATAGTTTAACATGTCTGTCAGAACAATGACGATTCCTGGAATTGTTTATGTCAAAACAAAAGAAGAGATACGCGTGGGTATTTACGCGAGAGTATTGTTAAAACTGGTTATTTAGTTGGTCAGTGCTACTGGGCAGAAGAACCTTAAACTGGTCATTTAGTTGGTCAGTGCTACTGGGCAGAAGATCCTTTAACTGGTCATTTTGTTGGTCAGTGCTACTGGGCAGAAAAACGTTAAACTGGTCATTTAGTTGGTCAGTGCTTCTGGGCGGAAGCACCTTAAACTGGTCATTTAGTTGGTTAGTGCTACTGGGCAGAAGAACCTGTAGTGTGTTGCTGACAATACACTTTTCTCATGACAGATCAATAAGTGATTATTGTGACAATAAGGCAGTCCAAAGTAGACAAATGAATAATAAGAAAATAAGACAACATTGCTTTAATTGCGAAAAATTATTGAAGCCCGACAAACAAAATAACGTGCAATGTACTATCAGTCTGTTGTTTGTGAGGCTAATCTACGACTTAGTGAAAACATAAAAAAAACGTTTTGAAGTGACAGCAAATCTGGTTCGAGTATCTTTACTGAATATGATCTGGAAGAAGAAGAAGAAGAAGACGAAGAAGAAGAAGAGAAGAAAAAAAAGAAGAAAAAGAGCAAGAAGAGGAGGAGGAAGAAGAAGAAGAAAAGAAGAACAAGAAGAAGAAATTAATGATGAAAAAACTCTCGTATCATAGGATATGTGTAACAGTTTCCGCCGGAACAAAGAGTTTAGGACAGGGGTGATGTTGTTGCTGATAACACAGATACCTGAATGCGTGTCAAGGTCACTCACCGTTTCAACAAAGGAGAACAGAGTTGGGGCAAGGAATGTGGACAGGTAAGAGCTGACCACTGGCCTTCCGATTTTGGTAGGGAGAGAATGATTGACAGACGGATTGGCAGCGGGGCTTGCTGCGAGAGAATGAGTGACAGGTGTGCAAAGTGTTTCGTTCAAATAAGACTAAATATAGCCATCCCCTGAGATCCATTGGTCAAGCTCTGACTTTGCTTGAGTGCATATAACTCTAGACAAAGTTTAGCTCAGGAGGCTGGATGAAGAGGAGGCTGGATGAAGAGGAGGGATAGAGAGATGAGAGAGAGAGAAAGAGACTGAATTTAGTATGTTTAACTCACCGACTTAGATAGAGGAGCGATTGATAGACTGTTGCACAAATGTTAGTGATAGAACAGGATCGCTCAAGTAGGTGTGTGCTTATGCTTAACATTTCCGCTTTATTTAAAATTTATATTAACTAATATATAACATAGGAATAATTAGTTAAGATGATATGTATTGAATTGTGTTTGTAATTCCACTACTCATTTTTATTATTTGAATATTATGTAATAAATGTGCCATCTGATGTGTGTTATATTATTTGCAGTGTGTGGTCATGATGATGTGGATTAGTGTGATACTGTCTAAGTTTGAATAACGGCCAGGGCAAACAGTGGGGTATGTTACAGGTGTTGTAACTGTAACAATGTGAAACTCTCACATAATTAGTACGATGTTTAACTTAAATTTTGATTAAACTTAACTTCAATCAACTAAAAAATTGTTTTCAATTTTTTTTTTCCCCCATTAAACTCAAATTAGAGGTGTCTCTGTTCCTTACAATCATCTTCTGAGACGATATGAATAGTCTTGAAGAAATTTGAGAATCGTTAGAAATAAGTTCTCAATTTTTTAGCAAGAGCTACTTTGTGGATGCAATGGTTGACCCAATTATCTCCTCTTGTATGTAAATGCAAATGGCCGATCTGTCATAACCGACACACGTGGCAGGTACTATAATATGCATTCTTTTCGGGTGCTGATATCGCTGGGCGCCTCTTCATTTCATCGTTAAATATTGCTCAGACCTTCTAAACTTACTTGTCGCGTCAACAGACAGGCGTCTCTACCTGGTAAACGCAGCTTCATGATCTGAAACACTCAACAAACAGCTCACAAGCGGTCTTCCCCCCCCCCCTTTTCCCTTCCTTCTCCCTCCTCCCCTTTCTCAATCCCATTGGGACAACGCATGTGGCTCACATGGTGAGGGGCATCGCAGGGAACGAAAAGATACAGCTGTTTTTGTTGGTGTTCTTTTACAGAGCTGTATTGTGCTGCACAAGTGGATATTTGGCGGCTCTGTCGTCTTTGGTTCCTCAAAATTGGTATGACGTTTGAGACCTAACTTAATCGTTATTGTTCTGGCTATGAAACCCTTCATTTAATAGATACATATATGGTTCTGATCTCCTTATTCTAATTGTTTTAATTGTCCCTAGTCTAACCAATTTAAGTATAATATTGTTGTCCCTAATCTGTTCGATCTTAAAATGCTTAAAATGTGCCTTGTCTAATCGACCTAAATATGTTACAGATGTCCCTAGTTTAATAAAAGTTTAAAATGTCCTTAGCCGCTCGTCTCATCTCATCATGTAGCATGTCCTTTATAGAACGTCGCTCCCATCACAGTCTGTCTGGAAGAAACTTTCGCTTGCCAGAACACCAGCCGCCGCCAGTCATACCTGGGCATTCCTGGATATCTTAGTGCCATCGTCGTCTTGGTCTACCCTGCCGCTTGTGCCTGGCACCATACCTTCCATCACTGTTATCTCGAGACCTCTGTGCCTCTTGATGTGACCAAAGTATTTACATTTTCTGGCCTAAATGGAATTGACAAACCAATTTTCCTCTGTTCAACTCATGCTGGATGTCTATATTTGTCTTTCTCTCTGTCCGTGGCATTATGAGGAACTTTCTGTAAAATGTTGATTCAAAGGATTCGATTCTTTTCGAGTTTTGGTAATCGTCCAGGATTTTCAGCTTAAGTCTAATCTATCAAAATATGTTTCAAGGATTCCTAAGTCTATCGATCTAAATAATCTTCTTATTTCTGCTTTTTCTACTTCTTCTTCTTCTTCTTTTTCTTCTTTTGCTCCTCCTCTTGCTTCTTCTTCGATCAATTAATGCTATGCTTCTAATCCGGCGAGATTTACGAAAGAGACTAGGTTTTAGGTCTTCGCCGGTTCCCCACAGCTATTCAGGCAAGGTCGCTCCCCAATCCAGACTGCCTATCTTGAGTCTGTATAAATGGGGCAGTCTTACAGAAACTGTTCTTAGTGTTTGCTTGGGTGTTCCACATTATCACTTGGCGGTGTCTCTAAAACTCATTTTGCGGAGGCGGGCATTGCGTCTATAATGTTCCGTTCTGAGACTAGTTATCTTTGTCTGTACATCTCTGTCAAGTTTGTCTTTGCTGTCATTTTATGCCTTGCAATCTGTGTGCTTGTCTCTCCAATCCGTATCATATTTCGCTTGATGAGTGTCTTTACTTCTTTGAAGTTCTGTAAATGACAATGGTACTTCTTTAACAAGGGCAGTCATCGTGCCAGACGCGCGCAAGCCGTACCTCAGAAGGTACAGAAAGGATAGCAGCTGTTAACGCCTCAAACCTCCAGAGACTGGTATGGATTTACAGTCTGGAAACGAAATAGCTAACATCTTGACTTTACAAGCTCCCATCATAGGCACGTTAGTGATGGATAGAAATGACATTTTGAAATCAATCAATAGCCGCTTATTAGATCAGTACATCGCAATAGATGAAGGAGGAATTCACAGACTGCAGAGTTTCGACATAAAACGAAGTTCAAGCGGCGTAGGATGTATTAGAGGACGCATCACGCGAGTGTACAACCAGCGAGTTACAGGGGTCATAATCATCCAGACCCTGCGCATTTTGCTAAGAGAGACTGAGCACCTATGGGTGTACCCGGAATGCAGTGACGTCGATTCTTATAAACAGAAACACAAATGGCAAGTCGGTGTGTCGCCACTTTCAGCTTTCGCTCAGTGAGTCGTTTAGAATGACCGTTTTCCTTGTCTTGCGTTATGGCTGATAAAGTTGCTGAATCTACGGCTGCTGCTTCAACTATAAAATTGATACAGGTTTTTCCTGAGTGATCTTCAATGTCCCCGTCGTTGTTGTGTGTGATATATTTTCCACTGCCTTCCCGTGTTGTCACTTTCCGTGTCCTATCCATCTGTGAACACATGTGTCCATAAGCTGCTAAGATACTGTATCTTGAGCTACTGTAGAATATGATTTTTTTTCTTCTGCTACTGACTGCTTATTTTTCTTCGATCTTCCTGGCACCTCCGTGGTTCTGGAATGCTTCGTATTTTTCTATTTAAATTTAAAGATTTCTGAGTCATTTTTGTGGATTTCTTTGTATTTAGTTCTCTCTTGAAACTTCTGGTGTAGATGATGATCAGGTAGCCTTTTTAGTTTTTTAAACTGAGTAAGGAATTTGTATTTTCTACTTATTCTTTTTTCACGTCGCCACAGCATGGACTGCTGTTTTGACTCAGAATCGTAGTAGTCGCACTACGTCTCCTCACAAGTGATGATGCGATCCAGGAAACTGTCACCTTCAACCTCATAATGGTTCAAAATGACATAATAAACCTGCATGCGATGTTCTTTCTGTTCCTTTGTGAGCATTCGCAGGTCCCACCTGCCCAAACTTTGTGATATTCTAACTGTGTCATTTTCCAATGCATTGAAACCGATATCCAGCTCCGTAGACAGTTCCCTGGTCGTAGCCATCCGATTTACGGTGATGAGCTGATCGAGACGTTCTTAATTACGTGGTATGACAACTGTGCTTGACCGTCTAGACCGTGGCTTGTCCTTCATGTCGCTTTCGCCACTGCTTAAATGCACAACCAGCCCCCTCACAGTATTAACATCCAATGTTTGGTCTCCATAGACGTTCAGCATCCGTCGATAAATGTCAAAGGGTGCAACTGTTTTCTCATGGAATAATCCAACAGCGCACGTCTGTTTAAAATGGACTTCCATGACAGACGCCATTTTGTCAGACTACTCCTCCACTGACGGATACAAAATGTTACGGATATTGGCGGAAAGGTTCAAACATTACTGTCATTCTACGAAATCCACTTCTGACGTCGTGGGACATCATAATAAAATAGGAGGCATCACTTTCGTAGCGCCCCTCGTAAATATCGTATTGATATCCTTAGTCTAATCGATCTAAAAATATTTTTAAAAGTCTATAATCTTATGTATCTCAATTTGATGTTGATGCACTGCCAATATTCTATTTAATTTAAATATAGTTCCAATATCTCAAGTCTAATCGATATTAATCGGGGTTTTATGTCCCAAGCCTATTTCACCAAAAATATAGTTCTAATTTGGCTAGTCTTGTCGATCTTATGGTGAGTGTTGCTAGTAACTTATGTCTCAATATGATTCTGACGTCCCAAGTCTAATCTATCTAATTATGGTTCTAGTCTTAATAGTTTGTTTTCACAATATATACATAGTTAAATTAAGAATATTGTGTAATGAGGATCACAAATTTGCTGGAGAAAGAATCTAAAAAAGGCGTAAGAGTTTTAAGAGGACATAGAAGATGTTGAAACAAAAAGTAACAAGCAAAATCCATAACTTAAGATCAATCCCCATGGTTTCAGAATGCGATTACTGTTCTGTTGTGAGAACAAATATGCACTTTCCTTGGTCTCCTATCTTCCACGATCCCACTGGTCCATGTTATCTTATTTGAAGTATTTTTTATTTCTTTGATTTGGCATCCCATAAAAGCCGGAAAACAGATGGTTTCAACAAAATTGGTTCGTGCCAGTTTGTTTACCGCTTGGGATGCATCATTCTGGTCAAATATTGATTTTATGTTTAATCTCGGTCAATTCTAGCTGAAAATACCAAGCGATATATATATATACTCCAACAGCCACTGGTTACAATAAAAACGAAATATTAGAATTATCTTGAAAATGACAATTACAATTTTAAAGTGAAATATCGATTGGAAGTTAAACTGTACAGAAATCAAGTTTGCGGGAAAGTGTTCAAATGAAAAGGCCATTACTTTGAGAATCGAACCGCTAGAGTTCAAGATTAGAGCGTATGGTGCCTCATTTGTGTTCATGACAAAATAGAGAATATTTGGAATGTGTAAACAGCTGTTTTTTTTTATTAGGATTTAGCTTTCTGGATCAATGAGCAAAAATTCTCCTAGCATGTTTTCGGATGCAGTATCCTCCAACGTGTTTAATGAAGATGAATGTAGGAAAAAACATGTACAATCTTTTCTCTCTCAAACAAACCGGACGGCAATAAATTAAAGTCTAATCGAGACAATTCGGCAGCAGCTGTGTGAAAACTATTTAGATGTTACTTATGAACAACATCTGACGTGGAGGACACAGATAAAGAGAAACCGGATGAGTTTAAAACAAACAATCGGGAAAGCTGGGACACATTTGGAAGCAGATGATCATGTCATAAAGGAACTGTATACTGGAAGCAGATGTTCATGTCATAAAGGAACTGTATACTGGAAGCAGATGATCATGTCATAAAGGAACTGTATACTTGATACGTGAAACCAGTCCTGCAATATGACACATCAGCATTACCCAACCGCAGAACCAATCACTGGACATCATAATATGGGGCATCAAGACAATGCTTATAGAAAACTAGAAAATATTAGTAAGAGACAACTAATTAACAACAGGTGGGACAGAAGGCCCAGTTATATGGGCACTGTGAAACGCAACAAGTTGAGATGTAATAGAACTCAAGATATTACTCTGTAAACGATATCACTAGATCAAGCAAGCCGTGATACAGTGGATACCATTTCATCTCAGCATTCTTTGTAATAAAAAGGCTGGCAGGGCAGGTAGAAAACTCCCTTAATTTGATACACGTATAATTTGTGAATAGGCCAAGAGGTTTAGCTGGTGTAGACCCAGAAGCAAGTGGATACCCGGCATCCTGGTCAGCAACCGAATAGCCAGCCCAGCGGAGCTGTACATGTGATAATTGTGAGACCTCGAACAGTCCACTACACTAAAGATATGACATACAAATGAATATGTTTACAACACTTATACAAGCATTGCTCAACATCTGCTACAGAGGCGTCCAACATACGAGGATCCGAAAAATCAGGTATGGTCATCACCAATACCATCCCTGGACAAACTCTATTGTGAAACTGAAAACATCTTGGTGATCGCTGAATTCTTTGAATATATTCATGGTGACAACCGAAAGTGTGCGCAGAAGAAAAGTAAGACATTCATTACTACCATCATGTGACCTTTTTATTAGTGAAAGGTGATCACGGATGTCCACAACAGCCTGTTACTAGTCCTAATTATCATTTCTATCTCTGTCGGTCTTCTGTGACCTGATTTAAATTAGATATCATTGTTTTTCCTTGTCGTCATATGTCACCTACTGTAATGCAGCTGTCAGCAGTGTGCTCAAAGCCTGAATTACTCACGTTAAGCCAAACAAATACGTTATTGCTTTGTTCTGAAAGATGTACTAAGCTGCTTTGTGCATGGACACTCCTTATTATGTTCTCATTAATCTTCGTTGCTGACCATGTAAATCTTGATATTCTTCTGTAAGCTCGCCAGATCTGTGGATTCCATCGATTCTTGTTTCTCTGTGAATTGTCCATGATTCACTTCAAAAGGACAAAAAATAGACTGCAAATAATCTCCGGAGAACGTTGGTGTTGATTGTCTCAAACTTGGCATGCTCGGTCCTTCATTTACTTTTGAGTCGTTTGTCTTTCGTACTTGCTGTTAGATGTTTTGTCCAGATGAGCCTTGGGAACTAGTGCGTGAAGTCTTCAGCTGGCTACATACACAACCCATCTTGAGATGAGCGGCATTTCTGTAATGGCATGAGCTTATCCTGCTTCTAATTAATGATGTATCGTATATCCAAAATCAGAGTGTTCATTGAACTGCTGACTAAAAGCCTCTTTGAAAGCTTATCTCGAAATAAAAAATTACATTTATTCAAGCAGTTTCACAATACCCTCTCGCAGTTGATTGCATGATAGTCGATCACAGATCATCTACAATTAGCATGGCTGAGAATGTTTCTAAGCCAGACTACATTAATGCAGTCAGCGTCCTGGGACCGTGAACATTTCATTCTTTTTAGATAATGTAAATGTTTTTGTCCTTCATCAAAGGTTATGTTGAATTATTAATTTTAAACCATCATTCAAAAGTCATGTTGAATTATTAATTTTAAATTCTCCATAAGATCCCTCACCCCAAGGTGAAGCTGAATTACAAATTCTAAGTTATCGTTGAAAGGTAATGTTGAATTATAAATCATAAATTATCATCCAAGTTTAAACTGTAACCAATAAATGCAAGTGTTTTGTTTTGAGTATGTGAGTCTGTGAGTACTTATATGTGAACGATCTTTACATGACTGTGACTATGGCTTTTGTTTTACATAAAGGATGTTCATGGACGCATTTTGGAGCATAAGCGACAACACGATCATACGTATGATTTGCTGGTATATGTCTCCATGCTTTTCTTAACTATGATCAAATCTCACCTTTATGTTTTCTGATGCCAGCTTTTTCTATTATCACCTCAAGGTTTACTTAAAATCTTCATATGTTCTCATATCTGCTTTAAAATATACTCTTCTAATATCTTCTCTGTCTCCTTAGCTTTCTCATCCTTATGTTTGCTGAAGTCCTCTTCTTCTAGTCACCTTCTTCAATTTTCCACCCCTACGTCTTCTCAGTCTTGTTTATGTCACCTCATTAAAAAAGCTACACGTTTACCTGTTCACGGCGTCATGTTCTCCGCGTTCCTTATCACCCTCTATTGTGAATTCCATTTATTTTCCAATTTCAATGTATTTTGAAGCCATCTTCTATATTCTCACCTCCAAATACATAACTTTCATATACTTTTCTCATTTCCTGTTGCTGTATTTTGTGAAGTCAAGCCATTCTTATTTGTTCAATTTCCGTATTGTTTTTCGCGGACTCTTGGACCGCTCAACACCCATTTTCCATACATAGCCGAATCATATGTTTGTGTCCTTTAAGACTTCAATATATCTGGTATCGTTATGCCATTTCATATTATCAATCAAAAGCGACTGCTATCAAACGTATTCAACTGATGCTCACATAT
Source organism: Ariolimax columbianus (assembly GCA_036924085.1). NCBI lineage: Eukaryota > Metazoa > Mollusca > Gastropoda > Stylommatophora > Arionidae > Ariolimax > Ariolimax columbianus. The sequence goes on along the minus strand of JAVGWX010000001.1, from coordinate 168,472,379 downwards.
ATATGTATATATTATTCAAGTTCCAAGCATGTCGTTAAAGTCAAGACGACCGAATATGGTTGAGAATAGAGCTGGCAATTTCATCTAGTAAACCCATTGAAACAAAGCACTTTAAATACTCAGAGACAGTTTTCCTATACGAGTGTCAGCGTCCCTGACAGTGTATGTAACTTTTGCCGCCCCCTTCCCTGACAGTGCCTAAGAATACTTGTCGTTAACTTCCCTGACAGTGTCTAAGAATACTTGTCGTCACCTTCCCTGACAGTGTCTAAGAATACTTGTCGTCACCTTCCCTGACAGTGTCTAAGAATACTTGTCGTCACCTTCCCTGACAGTGTCTAAGAATACGTGTCGTCACCTTCCCTGACAGTGTCTAAGAATACTTGTCGTCACCTTCCCTGACAGTGTCTAAGAATACTTGTCATCACCTTCCCTGACAGTGTCTAAGAATACTTGTCGTCACATTCCCTGACAGTGTCTAAGAATACTTGTCGTCACCTTTCTTGTCAGTGTATCATAACTTTTGTAGATGAACAAAACTATTCCATTATGGAAATATCTAATGGTTTGATAGTAGTCGAATTGCAATGGGCTGTGAAATGAGATACTCCAGAAAATCTTCACATATTTTTTATAAGAAAATGAATACAAAATAAAGAGTTCACAAAAATGTTGTCAACATCTCAGATGGTGAACATCTGAAGAAAGAGCTAGAAAATCAATGCATTTGAATGCAGTGAGATCATGCAGGGTTACCTAACTTCACTTGCCGGTTTGTAGCTTTGTTTCTGGTGAAAAAAGATGAATTTATGCATTTTGTGAAAGATTCAAGCAGGCACTTCTACACAAGAATTGAAAATATGGTCCTAATAATGACTTCACAAGTTCAACCGAAAATTTAAAACGAAAGCTAATTTGCATTCTCAGTAGGCCAGAATGAAATCATTATTCCCAGCGTTTATTTACATCGGATTTATCTTCTTGATTAACCTCGAATCTTGAGAATCACAATTAGCAAATGTAAAGGACGATCGTGTGTAATCGAATGACGAGACAAAACTGTGATTGTCGATAATAAACTAGACAAAACTGTTAAAGTCCATAATAAACTAAACAAAACTGTCAGTGTCGATAATAAACTAGACAAAACTGTTAAAGTCCATAATAAACTAGACACAACTGTAATAGCCCATAATAAACTAGACAAAGCTGTTATAGTCCATAATAAACTAGACAAAATTGTGGTAGTCCATAATAAACTAGACACAAGTGTGATCGCCCATTAAAAAATTAGACAAAACTGTGATGGCCCATAATAAACGAAACAAAACTGTGATAGTCAATAATAAACTAGACAAAACTGTGATAGTCCATAACAAACTAGACAAAACTGTGAAAGCTGATAATAAACGAGACAAAACATTGAAAGTAGTCAAAAGTCAGCAATTCTAATATTAGTAAGACTTTTTGATCATATATTCCCAAGTATTGCTATTCTCATCTCCGTTTTTTTCTAAGAAGTAGGCCACTTGTTTTAAAAAAAAGGAAACTGATCCAGAGCTCTTGAGCACGCAAGATTTATCTGCATGTTTGACCTCGAGTTTAAGAAAGCCCTCAAGAGGCGGACATAAATGTAGGTCATATATAATTAATCACCTGATAAGAACAAACACAAGATAGTGCCGGTCTCAGGTGTATAGGCTTATCACTGTTTATTTTTTGCTTGTTTCTCTTCCTTCGTAACATACTAGGGTTCCTCAGAAAGTAATGCACCGCCTTTTTTGTTTGTTTCTCTTCCTTCGTAACATACTAGGGTTCCTCAGAAAGTAATGCACCGCCTTTTTTGTTTGTTTCTCTTCCTTCGTAACATACTAGGGTTCCTCAGAAAGTAATGCACCGCCTTTTTTGTTTGTTTCTCTTCCTTCGTAACATACTAGGGTTCCTCAGAAAGTAATGCACCGCCTTTTTTGTTTGTTTCTCTTCCTTCGTAACATACTAGGGTTCCTCAGAAAGTAATGCACCGCCTTTTTTGTTTGTTTCTCTTCCTTCGTAACATACTAGGGTTCCTCAGAAAGTAATGCACCGCCTTTTTTGTTTGTTTCTCTTCCTTCGTAACATACTAGGGTTCCTCAGAAAGTAATGCACCGCCTTTTTTGCTTGTTTCTCTTCCTTCGTAACATACTAGGGTTCCTCAGAAAGTAATGCACCGCCTTTTTTGTTTGTTTCTCTTCCTTCGTAACATACTAGGGTTCCTCAAAAAGTAATGCACCGCCTTTTTGTTTGTTTCTCTTCCTTTGTAACATACTAGGGTTCCTCAGAAAGTAATGCACCGCCTTTTTGTTTGTTTCTCTTCCTTCGTAACATACTAGGGTTCCTCAAAAAGTAATGCACCGCCTTTTTGTTTGTTTCTCTTCCTTAGTAACATACTAGGGTTCCACAGAAAGTAATGCTCCGCCTTTTTGTTTGTTTCCCTTCCTTCGAAACATAATACGCTTCCTCAGAAAGTAATGTACCGCCTTTTTGTTTGTTTCTCTTCCTTCGTAACATACTAGTATTCCTCAGAAAATAATGCACCGCCTTTTTGTTTCTGAGACTATTTGTTTCTAATATTTTAAATTAACCCACAGTGTAACTGAATGTTTTCTTTGCACGCGTTATTGTTCTATATAATCTCGGCCTTTCGTTAACGTGAAACAAGGACATGCCTGCACCTACTGTACCAGCTTGTGTCTTGAACGTGTAGCCCTGTTACTTTGATGGATGTGATCAGTTAGAGAACTTCGAGAAACTTACCCTGCGAATGTTCGAATATAAACGATTGTATAATAATTATCATCGCACTTTCGTTGTTGACTAAAGGCTGAAGTGTCAATTGTCGATTGTTGGTGCGATGATCCTCACGAATAACAGCATCGGCATGTTCCAACACGTCTGGACTGTTGGCTGTAGAAGGACATCCCAACCACGGCCGATCTTCTCTCCGTCTCTACACTTCTTCAGGATTTAACTTTCTGAACCCAACGTCCAACGGTGCTTCTATCGGCCGCACACCTCTCATACATAGGACACACACGGTTGAGAATGTTTCAAAACTATCTTTTGTAACAGAGTTACAAAGGTCCAACGAGCCAACGTCAGGGAAGCCCTGAAAATACCGTTTCTGGTATCCACACATAACTTGAGAACCCTGTCCGAGAGATGGAATTCATAGAACGGGTCAATCTGCGGAATAACAATACTTGTTTAAGACTGTCCAGCCCAAAGGGTTACCTTCCCACGGTTTCTACTCGCATCCCACGACCTGTTAGGCCACTTGGTGGGTTCTAAACAAGATGTTCTTTCTCTGGCGACAGCATAGGTCAAGGCCAGTTGTGGCGAATGAACTCAAGACAAACAGTCGTCATTGGCCAAAGTGCTGAGAATAAAGGCTGGGGGATCAGGGTATTAAAGATAGAGCAGAGAAAGAGCAGAGAACAGAAATCTACCTTGCAGTAAGTAGGTAGTATATAGACCTGTGCAGAAGCTAGAATAGACGACATGACATAGCCAGTGAGTAACTAGAATAGAGAGATATAAATAGAAGTAAGCCAATCAGACTAGCACTGAGAGGGAACAAGAAACTATGTGTAAGAATCTCTTTGTGTGGGATGTTCTGTTTGAGTAGCCGCTGACACTTGTCACATGTGACGTAAACTTCAAAGCCCCTGGGTGGCACTCGTCTGCATTCTCGTCAGACGGTGACGTGTTGCATCAACATGAGACTGTCGTCCTGGACAACACGTCGTAGCATAGGTGTTACCTTTGACCTGAAAACCAAAATAACAGAACCGCTGACGTCTGTCGTAGGCACGAGAACCGCTGCAGTCGTCGAGTTTCTGAGTAGACAACGAAGAAGAATAACCAGCATATCTGATCTGTAAACATCTTCATGACGTTAAGACGAGACAAGAGGCTCAGAAGACACCTTCGTTATAGAAGCTGGGAGGTGAGACATAAAGCCACCATACGAGCGAGGACAGAGAGATAGGACTGAGAACAATTAGTTTGACAGAATTGTATCAACGCAAAGAAAAAGATACTGTGAATTGAATATTTGTTAGTATTGACCACGAGATAGAGCCTTGGGTTATCTTAGTGCAAGAGAATTACCTGTCCTAATTGTATGAACTTCTAGAAAGTCATTATAGTTGGAATTAATTAGAGTTGGTTACGACAGAAAACGATCCACGTGCTTAGTATTATTATTATAATGTGTATGCTGTTTAATAAATAAATATTCATTGGTTCTCGCTGTTGTTAAATAATTGTTAGTGTTTTAATTAGAGGTGTACGCTCAGGAGTATTAGTTGTAAGGAAGAAAGTAAATATGTGATAGAGTGAGTCTGGCACATAGATATAATTAGGATCGGGATATAGGATTAGTAATAACCCTACACTGACACCTACATATAATTAGGACTGGGATACAGGATTAGCAATAACCCTACACTGACACCTAGATATAATTAGGACCGGGATACAGGATTAGTAATAACCCTACACTTCCACCTAGATATAATTAGGACGGGGATATAAGATTAGCCATAACCCTACACTTCCACCTAGATATAATTAGGACTGGGATACAGGATTAGTAATAGCCCTACACTGACATCTAGATATAATTAGCACCGGGATAAAGGATTAGTAATAACCCTACACTTCCACCTAGATATAATTAGGACTGGGATATAGGATTAGTAATAACCCTACACTTCCACCTAGATATAATTAGGACCGGGATATAGGATTAGTAATAACCCGACATTTCCACCTACATATAATTAGGACTGGGATATAGGATTAGTAATAACCCTACACTTCCACCTAGATATAATTAGGACTGAGATATAGGATTAGTAATAACCCTACACTGACACCTAGATATAATTAGGACTGGGATATAGGATTAGTAATAACCCTACACTTCCACCTAGATATAATTAGGACTGGGATATAGGATTAGTAATAACCATGCACTGACACCTAGATATAATTAGGACCGGGATATAGGATTAGTAATAACCCTACACTTCCACCTAGATATAATTAGGACTGGGATATAGGATTAGTAATAACCCTACACTTCCACCTAGATATAATTAGGACTGGGATACAGGATATAAATAACCCGACACTTCCACCTAGATATAATTAGAACTGGGATATAGGATTAGTAATAACCATACACTTCCACCTAGATATAATTAGGACTGAGATATAGGATTAGTAATAACCCTACACTGACACCTAGATATAATTAGGACTGGGATATAGGATTAGTAATAACCCTACACTTCCACCTAGATATAATTAGGACTGGGATATAGGATTAGTAATAACCATACACTGACACCTAGATATAATTAGGACCGGGATATAGGATTAGTAATAACCCTACACTTCCACCTAGATATAATTAGGACTGGGATATAGGATTAGTAATAACCCTACACTTCCACCTAGATATAATTAGGACTGGGATATAGGATTAGTAATAACCATGCACTGACACCTAGATATAATTAGGACCGGGATATAGGATTAGTAATAACCCTACACTTCCACCTAGATATAATTAGGACTGGGATATAGGATTAGTAATAACCCTACACTTCCACCTAGATATAATTAGGACTGGGATATAGGATTAGTAATAACCATACACTGACACCTAGATATAATTAGGACCGGGATATAGGATTAGTAATAACCCTACACTTCCACCTAGATATAATTAGGACTGGGATATAGGATTAGTAATAACCATACACTGACACCTAGATATAATTAGGACCGGGATATAGGATTAGTAATAACCCTACACTTCCACCTAGATATAATTAGGACCGGGATATAGGATTAGTAATAACCCTACACTTCCACCTAGATCTAAATGATACCGAGACCTAGTATAGCTAAAACGTTAACCTTGCCCCACTTTCTTCTTCAGCAAAAATTCAATTACAGCCCGTTGTTTGTAACACGTGTCGTACACAGGCGCCATCTTATCGGACTACTAAAGCATCGTTAATTGAAGGAAGACAGTGCAATTACGGATCGAGAAACATTGTTGTTAGTAGTGACTTAGTCTCTCCCGTTCTACCGTGTGGTACAGATGTTAGCCAGAACATAATGAAAAGTTTATATTTTATAGTTATATGAATATTTACTTTGCCTTCGTTAAGTTATATAATTGAACACGACAATAAATGTTTGAGTTGTATGTGGAACAAAACACAGACGATCTAATTAGCGTAAGCAATTATTATTATATTTACAACTGACTGTAAACAAAATGTGTAACAACGATCACGAAGTCATGTATTTTTTTATGCACTCTGAAATCAAATATAGCAAACATAAAAGAAAGTATTTGACGAACCCTGGATTTGAACCACGGACCTCCAGGTGATGAAAGCGCCTTGCTACAAGAGAGAGATAGATGAGTTACGCTATACGACAAGCGGGCCACATCAGAAAAAAGAGTCCCAACTTGCAAAATCTATCATTATTCATCACTTGCGACTGTGGAATATTGGTCAAGGTCGATTCAGGTATATTTCTAGACATGATTCCTTCCTAAATTTCCTATCATCTTGTAGACCATACAGGATGACCCCACCGTACCTCCGTCTGAAGACGAAATAATTATGTTTATAGTGTTTCCTAAGACATGCGAATTATGGCATGTTTCCTCCTTGGAACCAAGACTAAGAGCGGTTCCTCTGTGCTACCAAGACAAAGAGCAGTTCCTCTGTGTAACCAAGGCTGTGAGCGGTTCCTCTGTGTAACAGAAACTGAGAGCGGTTCTCCCATATAACCAAGGTTAAGAGCGGTTCCTCCATGAAACCAAGGCTGAGAGCGGTTCCTACATGAAACCAAGACAGAGAGCGGTTCCTCCATATAACCAAGACAGAGAGTGGTTCCTCCATGTAACCAAGACAGAGAGCGGTTTGTCCATATAACCAAGACAGAGAGCGGTTCCTCCATATAACCAAGACAGAGAGCGGTTTGTCCATATAACCAAGACAGAGAGTGGTTTATCCATATAACCAAATTTGAGAGCGGTTCTTCCATGCAACCAAAACTGAAAGCGGTTCCTCCATGAAACCAAGACAGAGAGCTGTTCCTCCAAGCAACCAAGGCTGAATGCAGTTCCTCCATGAAACCTAGGCTGAGAGCGGTTCTTCCATGCAACCAAGGCTGAGAGCGCTTGATCTATGTAACCTAGATTGAGAGCGGTTCATCTATGTAACCAAGGTTGAAAGCGGTTCCTCTATGTAACCAAGATTGAGAGCGGTTCCTCTATGTAACCAAGATTGAGAGTGGTTTCTCTATGTAACCAAGATTGAGAGCGGTTCCTCCATGCAACCAAGGTTGATAGAAGTTCCTCCATGCAACCAAGGTAGAGACCCGTTCCTCCATGCAACCAAGATTGAGAGCGGTTCTTCCATGCAACCAAGGTTGATAGAAGTTCCTCCATGTAACCAAGGTAGAGACCCGTTCCATCATGCAATAAAGGTTGAGAGCGGTTCCTCCGTGCAACCAAGACTGAAAGCGGTTCCTCCATGCAACTAAGGTTCAGAGCGGTTCCTCTATGCAACCAAGGTTCAGAGCGGTTCCTCCATGCAACCAAGGTTGAGAGCGGTTCCTCAATGCAACCAAGACTGAAAACGGTTCCTCCATGCAACCAAGACTGAGAGCGGTTCCTCTATGCAACCAAGACTGAAAGTGGTTCCTCCATGCAACCAAGGTTGAGAGCGGTTCCTCCGTGCAACCAAGGTTGAGAGAGGTTCCTCCGTGCAACCAAGATTGAGAGCGGTTCCTCCATATAACCAAGGTTGAGAGCGGTTCCTCCTTTTAACTAAGGCGAGAGCAGTTCCTCCATGAAACAAAGATTATCTAACCAAAGCTGAGAACGGTTGCTCCATGAAACAAAGATTATCTAACCAAAGCTGAGAACGGTTGCTCCATGAAACAAAGATTATCTAACCAAAGCTGAGAACGGTTGCTCCATGAAACAAAGATTATCTAACCAAAGCTGAGAACGGTTGCTCCATGAAACAAAGATTATCTAACCAAAGCTGAGAACGGTTGCTCCATGAAACAAAGATTATCTAACCAAAGCTGAGAACGGTTACTCCATGAAATAAAGATTATCTAACCAAAGCTGAGAACGGTTGCTCCATGAAGCAAAGATTATCTAACCAAAGCTGAGAACGGTTGCTCCATGAAACAAAGATTATCTAACCAAAGCTGAGAACGGTTGCTCCATGAAACAATGATTATCTAACCGAAGCTGAGAACGGTTGCTCCATGAAACAAAGATTATCTAACCGAAGCTGAGAACGGTTGCTTTATGAAACAAAGATTATCTAACCGAAGCTGAGAACGGTTGCTTTATGAAACAAAGATTATCTAACCGAAGCTGAGAACGGTTGCTCCATGAAACAAAGGTTGATTGGAAGAACTTCCATACCGGATCGAGTGATGGATGTCACGTGAGGTGACGCTGAGGAGAGGATTGGTCGTGCCCCAAATTGAGATATTCATGAAATTGAAAGAACAGGTCCAAGGGAACGGGAAAAGGATAGAATAACAAAATGTTCTCATCATTCTATACAGGGCATGTCGAAACTGGAAAAACCAGAAATGAGGGTTCGAAGATAACAAATGAAACAATATCATTGTGTGGAAGATGATGATGGTGTGTACGCTTGAATATCTTAGTGGCATTGTTACATATTATGACGGAGGTAACTCTGCTAGATGAAACAACTGCTGCTGTCGCGCCTGGTAATAGATCTTACATGGCAACAATCTTCAATATGAGAATTGTCCAGGTCAATTGTCGTTACAGACTCTCAGTCCATGTGTCTACATGCTAAGACCTATTAGTTGCGACACGATCGTCCAGAATGTACTGTTGTTGTTGTTCAATGCCCAAGGTGAGTTTATTATTTTGTGTGCCATTAAGAGGACGTTAAGTGGATGGTTGTAGTAGTTTTCTTCACATCCCGAGCGTGCTGAAGAAGGTAGAGCGCAGTCTTTCAGGTGATTGTGCTATGCTTAGCTTCATCTGCGTGACGCTCACAACTACGTGGAACACGTCGATCCACATCTTATCAACTTAGACTGCCTTGAGAACAGCATGTTTCCATGGAACGATACATGGACGATAGATAGTGGTTAAGGGCAGTATGATGTACCTGATCCAGACACGACGTACTGGTCAGTATGTTGTACCTAATCCTGACTTGACGTCCTGGTCAGTATGTTGTGCCTGATCCTAACGTGACGTCCTGGTCAGTATGTTGTACCTGATCCTGACTTGACGTCCTGGTCAGTATGTTGTACCTGATCCTAACGTGACGTCCTGGCAGTATATTGTGACTGGCCGTGACGCCCTGGTCAGAATGTTGTGTCTGACCCTGAAGCGACGTTCCGGTCAGCATGGTGAGCCTCATCCTGACGTGACGTCCTGGTCAATATATTGGGACTGACCGTGACCTCCTGGTCAGTATATTGTGCCTGATCCTAACGTGACGTCCTGGTCAGTATGTTGCGCCTGACCATGACGTCCTGGTCAGTATGTTGAGCCTGATCCTAACGTGACGTCCTTGTCAGTATGTTGAGCCTGACGGAACTAGCATCTCAGTTCCCCGCCGTAAATGGATAAAATGCTCAGAATTCCAAAGGACAGGTGTGTCTCAGTATCAAGTTGGTTTGGTGGTAATGAAAGGTATGATATGTTGGCTTCGAAAACATGTATTTGATAGTTTTGTGTGACATATTGAAATCCATCAGTGGAATGGTGAATGTACAACCAATTGAACAGAAACAACAAGATGACAATAATGGTTAAACAAATTATGATAGCGGAACTCGTTGATATGGCCGACCAGGAGTTACTATTGCCAATAAGTTACATAGACCAGCAACACAATAATACGTTGCTACATTCTGACAGAGACCTTTATGAGTCTGTGCAGCAATATCTGTTCTGCAAATAACAGTAAATCATTTGCTTAATTTGTAGAAATCTATTGTAGCACCTCGTGGCTCTTATCCTCGACAAATAATACATCATTTGAAAATTGAAGATAATATTGTTAAATGACAATAACAAACATCCCTACTAATGTGTGTTATAAAAGTTCAAAACATTTCATTGTAATCTAAAATAAAGTGGATTTATTTTACCAAAAAGTTGGCTAAGTAAACTAAGAAACACAACAATACATATGTATAGCTGAATTATTGGTACGAAGACGTAAACCAATTGCATTGCTTGTGCAGAGGAAGACGTTTTATTTTCTTCCAGTTTGAGAAATCGCAGCTGTCACAGATAAAACTACACTTAACAGATAATTGTATCCTACGGCAGTCTCGTTGACTTGTGTTTATTCATTGTCATGCAATTAAATGAGTTTGCGTATCGAGTTGAGAGTAGCTGAAGAGTAATCAAGAGTCAGGTGAAACATCGATGGTGGCCCTTACCTCATGCACCTGATCAGTCACAACAGTCTGACCAACAAGGTGGGGATCTATATTATAATCCCTTTAGCGTTAAACGTAATAAAAAAGTCTCACTTTGCACTACAATTATGTGAACACCTGCCCACCTTTTCAAGTACCTATCGGAATGTAAGCATAGCCACTGTAACCTTCTACCAAATATACGTAATGAGTTCACTGAACTCAGCACAAGCAACTTGGTGAGGCAACAAGTGAGCGGAGGAGCACATGTTAATTGCCTCCTTAGAACGTGAATTGATTATCATCATCTTCCTCATTTGTTTTCCTTCAATTATGAGCATGAGACCTCTTGTAGTTGGCCTCCAGCAGAAGTGCCTGTACAGTGATGGATCCTGTTGCAATGATTCACATGATCCGGACAATTCCATGAACAACTCATCTCAATAGCCTACATGACATGCGGGATGAGAACAGTCATTATCCGTCGCGAAAGATATCTGGTGTATACCCGAAAGAATATGAAAATTACTGGGCAATTTACTCACAACATGTGGTTACCCAATCAATCAATCAAATCTAAATACTTCAACTCCTGCGGAGCATAGGTCGTCAACAAATATTGAACAAATCTTCCTGTCATGGGCCATCTATTCCAGCCCTGTACTGTTTATTTGTGTGTGTCCATTAGACCGCCGCCATAGTTGATTCATAGTTACACTCTCTCTGATAATTATTCTGCGTAGTGTCTCGCTATACTTGCCACGTGGTTTCCACAAAATCATCTGTAAAGGGAGTCTGTTCTGGCTCATTGAAGGCACGTGATCAGTGTTCGCCCGCTGGATTATACTGATGACACTGGAAACCTCATTTTGGTTGGTCTGTTGTCGTGCTTGTTCATTAGTCAGAAATGAATTTCAGCCAAAGGACAGTTAGCCGTTCGAAACATTTATTTTCCAATTTATTTTAAGTGAGGTTGTGATTTGTTCAGCTTTCACAGTGATATGTTAGTACGCTCTAGATGCATTGATAGAGATGTCTGCATAGTTCGATACATGCACTGAGATATACTGAATAATGTGATGTGTATATCCAACGAGATATACTGGATAATCTGTGGTTTAAAATTCAACGAGATCTATTTTTTTAATGTGATGTATGCATCTAACAAGCTATACTGCATAACGCGAAGGGTTGTATCCAATTAGTTGTAACTGGATTACGTGATGCATGTTTATGTAACGAGATATACTGGATAAAGTAATTGTTAGTTAGTTAGTTAATTAGTTAGTTAGTTAGTTAGTTAGTTAGTTAGTTAGTTAGTTAGTTAGTTAGCTAGTTAGTCGACGTCACTGCAAATCGAACAACTAGATAGGTGCTCAGCTCTCCTCTTCAGTATATCTCCCAGCGTTTGTCGGCTCACGACACCAGCTTTGTGTTGGTTCACTAGTCTCATTTGGCGTCTAGCGTAGTGTTCTTGTCTGGCTCTCCCTCTTGTGATTCGACAGTCCAGTCAAAGTTCCGGACTCAGCGTCATTGCTCGAATCATTTAACCACCCTGCCTCTCTTAAGGCCTCCAGAATATCAGCCAGGTCTATTGCTCGTCCCCTTCCAACAGTAGTACTACCTGCAAGCATGTCAGCACGATTGTTTCCCTTTACACCCGAGTTACCTGGCACGAAAATGAGCCGTAGTGTTGTCAGTCTTGTTCTTGTCAGAGACTCAAGCCACAGTCTTCGACCCCAGTCCATCTCAATCTTCTTGAGCATGCTCATGGAGTCGCTGAGAAGGCATGCGTTGTCTTAGACATGTGTCTCCAGCCAAACCAATGTTTTAGTCACTGCAAAGATCTCCGCGTTCAAACTACTGACGAACACACTCAAGATGAATCCAGCACAGATGCACGAACTCCGTTGCAACCTCCTGGTCAACATTCCGGCACGTCGGTTTACATTCCGGCACTACAGTCTACATTCCGGTACGACAGTTTACATTCCGGCACTACAGTCTACATTCCGGTACGATAGTTTACATTCCGGCACTACAGTCTACATTCCGGTACGACAGTTTACATTCCGGCACTACAGTCTACATTCCGGTACGACAGTTTACATTCCGGCACTACAGTCTACATTCCGGCACGATAGTTTACATTCCGGCACTACAGTCTACATTCCGGCACGATAGTTTACATTCCGGCACTACAGTCTACATTCCGGAACGACAGTTTACATTCCGGCACTACAGTCTACATTCTGGCACGATAGTTTACATTCCGGCACTACAGTCTACATTCCGGTACGACAGCCTACATGAGATAGATGAAAATAATCAATTCTAATGTGATGTCTGTCTAATCCACTGGATATACTTGATAATGCGATGCATGTGTATCTAACAAGATATACTGGACAATGGGATGCATGTTTATCTAACGAGATATACTTGATAATGAAATGCATGTGTATCTAACGAGATATACTTGATAATGTAATGCATGTTTATCTAACGAGGTATACTGGATAATGTGATGCATGTTTATCTAACGAGGTATACTGGATAATGTGATGCATGTTTATCTAACGAGATATACTTGATAATGAAATGCATGTGTATCTAACGAGATATACTTGATAATGTAATGCATGTTTATCTAACGAGGTATACTGGATAATGTGATGCATGTTTATCTAACGAGGTATACTGGATAATGTGATGCATGTTTATCTAACGAGATATACTTGATAATGAAATGCATGTGTATCTAACGAGATATACTTGATAATGTAATGCATGTTTATCTAACGAGGTATACTGGATAATGTGATGCATGTTTATCTAACGAGGTATACTGGATAATGAAATGCATGTGTAGATGTGCTTTAACGAGCACTGTTTGTTACTTCGAGGTTGAGCATAAATACGTCCATCTGGTCTCTGTCCTAATCTTACTCCTCCTCTTCCCCCATCCACTCCTTCCACCGCGCCTCTCCTGCTCCTCCACCCACCTTATATCCACTTCAAAATATGTTTAAGAAAAACATACTTGCACACTTGTTCTAAAAATAAGAAACCTTACCTGCTACAGGAGACAGGATATCCAATTCAGTGCGACACTTTGTGTGTATGTGGAATCAAGGTTTATCAGTTAAACCCAGCGAAACGTTTGTCGCGGTATAAGCCTTTTAAATGTTATTCCTGGCCAGCTTTTTTTATCCTCGTTCCTTTAAAACGGTGCACTCCTAAATATCTAGACCAGGAAAAATGTCCTAGCTGGAACACAAGACATCACCTCAGCTGTTAAATATCTTCTAGGTTTTATTGACAATCACGATCAAAATGAAAATAGTAGACTTTATGTCAGCACTCTACAAATGCATAGGTTTGTAGTCAATTGTTATGTTTGTGTGCTAAATATAGCTAACTGTCTTAAAAGTTCGCTAACACGTGCATTAATCAACAGGATGTGCGTGTCCTCGTGCGTTTATGACGCCCGTATTTATTAAACATCAAATAACGTGTTCGTTGAATTTTTTCAAATATTAACATGCACTGGCTATTTGTGTTGAAGCATGTTCTGTTTAACCACAGACCAGTTTAGCCAGAATTTAATTAGAGCGCGTCAGTAATTATATTTTAATCGACCTACTGCTCAAGAAGGGATAACAATCAGTAGATCACGAAAAAACTGAACTGCTGGAGAATTGTCTTATGTTGTGTACGATGTGGCTGACGAGACGACCACGGATGAGAGCTCTCGTTTTTCACCGTACGCGATGTCATGCAACGTTAGGTGAACAGACAGCCCACTTGGCTAGATAGCTGACTTGTCATTTGAGCAAGATAAGAACGATAGTGGTAGACAGAGAGAAATTATGCTCCTAGCTGAGACGGCGGGTGAAACAGACGAATAGAAATGACGAGTTGACATAAGTACGAGGGGCGTTCAAGTCAAATCGGAACTTTGGGGGGGGGGGGGGGAAAGGAATTTTTTCTTTTTTTCAATTAGTCAAAATGTCATTTTTTTCAATATAATCCCCTGCAACGTTTATGCACTTATCCCATCCCTTAAGTATTGCTTGAAAAGCTATAGCATAGAAAGATGTGTCGGTATGTCTGAACCACTCTAGGACAGTTTGTTTCACTTCGTCACCAGTGCTGAAATACTGACCTCCACGTATGCTTCCACTGCTTGGATGTTCGTTGCGGTTCATGAGTATGCGCCTAGATTTCGACACATGTAATGAAGCTATCCAAAAAGCCATGCCTTCCATGTCAAAACGGTTTTTCAATTCAGAGAAGGCTTGAACTCTTCTCTGCCGGTCAGTTGCGGAAAGCTGTATTGGCACCACCCAACATGCACTAAACTTACGAAAATGCAAATGTTCATGAGTAATAGTTTTCACCGTACCCAGATAAAGACTTTCCAGTTGCGCAATTTCGCGACAGGTTATGAGTCGATTTTCCAGGATATGGCGTTTCACAATCTGGATTTTTACAAGAATGGCTGTGCTGGGTTGAGCGCTACCATTGCCGGGATTATCACTCGCGAATGTACGGCCTTCTCAAAAACGTTGACACCATTCAAATGTCGTACTGTGGCTGAGTGTCTTATCACCATATTGTGATTGAAGTCTTCTGTAAATTTTCGCGGGTTTCTAATTTTTTTTTTCACAAGAAGCGTCATCACAACACTCTGTTCCATGCAAGCACTAACAGTGTTTGTGGCCATATTTATTTATTTGTCACGTGACTGGCCAGTGGCAAGTGGGCAGCCTAGCAGTAAAAGGACAAAATTACCCCTAACTAATGATAGTAGTTCCAGCACGCTATATCTCATTCAGATAGAACAAAAAGTCCAGGTTTGATTTGCACGTCATACTATTAAACTTATCCACAAACTAACAACATATTTGTCACTCATAAACTTGGCGTCCGACTCTTGTCGTCATATAACGTATCTCCAAACTAATACCATATATGTCCCTAATAAACTTGGTGTCCATCTTATACTTCTCTTGTCACCACAACAGCTCATTTTTGTTTTTCAAATGGTCTCATCTACTTCCTAAATAATCTTGCTGTCCGTCTCAGGTGCCTCTTGTACCGTTACATATTTCGGTTAGCCCACCTGCTCATAACAGGACATGCAAGCAACCATGAACGAGTTTTCAACTCCGAGCACTAATTTTGGTCTGACGGTCAACACTAAGCAACGGAGGTAATGTTCTACCTGCGCCGGGGGAGCCCTACCACAAACCAAACGTCACTGTACAGGGACATCGCCTGAAAGCAGTTGGTAGCTGGACCTACCTTGGTAAAGTGCATTTCATAATGTTTGTCGCGGTATAAAATTGAATAGTTCAGCTTCCCTTTAAACAAAATTATTCACATTTAGAATATAATCTACGAATCACCATGTCCGAAGGGTGAATATCTTGTTTGTCTTGCACACAAACATATGGTATCAAATTGTCTTTCTTTATTGTCTACTTAAACCAGCTCTCCTAATGATACCAGTCTTTTGAAATAGTACCTCTTCATAACGGTGAGTATTTTTAGAAATAACATTTGCCACGTGTTTCACAAAATATTTCAAACTTCAACCTGCATCGCACTCACCACCAACTGTAGAAGATCATAGATCACTGATTTTTAGCAGTTTTTGTGAACCATCCGGTGTGTATTCAATGTGTCGATACACATTGTGGCATTGGCGTAGTATAACTAATTAATAACGTTCGCGACTACAATGAGTCTGAAAGTCAATTTTCTTACACGCCATACAATTGCATTGAAAATGTATCAATTACATTTTTGTAGAGACGCTAAGCGTTGAAAACTATCAGAGTATCTCAAACCATGAAAAGAGAACTATTCAAGCTTTGGGTTTAAGTAAACGGTCATTTGATGGATTGTACCAAGATTATAGAAGTTCGTATTCTATCAAGACTAGTACGTAGGGAAGAAAGAAAATAGTAGATAGTTTTGACAACAGAGATGTGATTGGAAGAGAGATTTGTAGAATGTTTGATTCAAATGAAATAGTAACATTAAAGAAACTGAAGTTTCGTCTGAGAACATACAATGACATTGAAGCAACGAAATCTATCTTCGCTGTGGAGAACTGTAAGTGGCATTGGCTTTACTTGCAGGAAGTACTTATATTGTAGCGGAAAAAACGTCATCTGTGTGAAGTCGCATATAGTATCTTATAGTATTTAAAAATAGCAAATATTTACGTGAAGTACAAGAAGTGCGTAAAGAATGTATGTGGAAGAAACTTGGATAAATACTAACCACACATGTGAACAGGAATGTCAGTCAGCGGATGGAACGATTAAAAGATGTGCACCAAGTGGCAAAGAACAGCGCTATAATAGCACGTGCATGTAGCAAACATAATGGGCTGGTGAAGAATGCAGAAATGGTGTTTTGTTCAAATTATACGTACAATCGGGATTATGATACCGAGATGAATGCTAACATATTTAGAGAGAACATTGAAAAAAAACGTATTTCCGTCCTTGGATAGACCCTTCTGTCTGAAAATGGACAATGCATCTAATCACAACACAGTGAGACAATAAAATACATTCCGACATCATGCAGTCCAAAAGGTGCAATTAAGGTGTGACTCACAAAAGAAGACATACCATTTAACGAAACGTATATAAAACCTGATTAGTTTCCCCTTGTCAAGCAAACACGAACGGAAACGATATTTCATATAGACAAGTTGATCCAAGAGCATGGTCATATATGTTTGAGACTGCCACCTTACATTCCCATTTAAGCCCATTTGAACTGGTTCAGGCAAAAGTTGAAGGACAAGTAACAGCTGAAAATAAAACTTTCAAACTATACGATATGAAAGAACTAACATATGCCGCCCTATCAAACTATGCGATATGAAAGAACTAACATTTGGCGCCCTATCAAACTATGCGATATGAAAGAACTAACATATGCTTCCCTGTCAAACTATACGATATGAAAGAACTAACATATGCCGCCCTCTCAAACTATGCGATATGAAAGAACTAACATATGCCGCAGTATCAAACTATGTGATATGAAAGAACTACCATATGCCGCCCTCTCAAACTATGCGATGTGAAAGAACTAACATATGCCGCCCTCTCAAATTTAGACAAAGATTATTGGGCTAAATGTGAGAACCATGTCTTGAACGAGGAAGAGGGCTATTGGCAAAAATATGGACTGTTGTTCGTTCAACACGTGTGCAGTCATCAATTTCTTGGAATTGTCTAACTCTGATTAATTGAGAAATTAACTTACATGTTTGTTTTCCGAGAAACAGAAGTTCGATTCACATGGGCAATACGGTCCTTTTCAGGGCCACTAAAAACACAGCTAGAAGATGAATCAAATAACTGAATTATAACCATTTATTGTTTGCTCCAGCATCTATTTATAAACCGGGACCAATCCATCTGAAATATGTACTTTCTGTGTGCTATATATATCATGTGCTGTTACATCTTCAAAAATTCTTTTCTTTCTAAGAAATACTGAGTTACTTCTTACAATTCCTACAAGACATAAACTACAGTAAAAAGGACATTATGTAGTACCTAATGTAGAAAATCTCACTCGAATTGGAAAGACACCTATGCCTAGAGACAGACCATTTTTTAATTTACGGTAAATTATTTTCTGCAGGAACAACATAAATCCCTTGCTAACAAAGATCAAAGGAACTATCCGCTTTAAGAAAACGGCCCTACCTGACAAAATATAAATTATAAAGTCGTTTGGACATTGGAAATATAAAACCATGTGCAAAAATTCACGTTCATCGGTGCATGAATTATTGAGATAGCAGACGACAATTGTGAATCGGATTATAGTACACTCACCAGAGAAGGAGATTTGACTCCGAGGTCCACAACATAATTTCCAAGACAAGTGCTGCTTTCGGGAGACTACGAGAAAACGTTTGGGACCCAAAGGGAATAAGTGTTGCCACCAACCTAGATGTGTATCTTGTTGTTGTGCTAACCATCCTTCTGTGCGCATGTGAAACATGGTCAGACTATAGCAAGCATGCCAGGGAACTTAATCGTTTCCATGTTAATTGTCTCCACAGACTGCTCAGGATCGGTTGGCAAAATAGAGTGCCCACATCTGAAGGCTCGACAGGGCTAGACTCTCTGGCATCCATAAGCTGCTACAGAGAGCACAGATCAAATAGACAGAGCATGTTGTTCGCATGTCAGATGAACGCCTCCCTAAACAACTATTGTTTGTTGAGCTGAGGACAAGACATTGTTCGCAAGGTTTGGGATAGGGGTGATGGAGGGGGGAGGAGGAGGGGGAGGGAACAAAATAAACTTTGCAAAGACACTCTAAAAGTTTATTTGTATAGTTTCTCTATTTATGTTGCCTGGGAGCTGCTTGCTCCGAACCACTCAGCCTGGCGCGCTGCCATCACACATGGTGCTTGTACCGCTGAGCAGGGGACCATTACTGAGGCGCAGAAAAAGCGAGCTGCACGAAAGGAAAGAATGCAAGACTGCCCAATTACAAAAGAGTGCAGTAGAGTTTGTCACGTTCAGATCGGACTGTACAGTCATATGCAGTCGCATCTGAATAAATAATCTGACGATGTCACCATCTTCGCTTGCGATGGGCAACTAACTAACTACAGCGCTCTCTTATTTTCCAAAAAGAGAGGATCAAGCTGTCACTCTGTTCCTTTCATAGAGATGACAGACTTGGTTTACATATTCTGCTGCATGTTCTTCCCACACGTACGCATGTCTGTCGCCATTGTCGGTTTGTCACACTTTTGAAGACTAAAGTATCTCTTCATCTCCGTCTGTCCTTTCTTCTCTTCTAAATTCGGTGTAGGATTTTACTGCCACATTTCTGTGAACCTGTAAAATTAAAGTGCACCATTGTCGACTTTTGCCTTCATTGCCCTTTTGTTTATCTGATATGACGTCTTGAAATAGCCAACATGTCGTAGAGTGTGGTCAGTTCAAGACAATAGTCACCGTTGTGTATCTCTCTAGCCGATGTTTAACTTGTTTAACATATGGTGTCTGCAGTGATTGACTGTGCTATTAGTTGCTCTATACCAGAATTAAAAAAAGAGCATCCTTAGAGCTAGGTGAAGTCGAGCAATAGGAAATGGTTTTAAACTAAAGTTTAGGTTTTAAAAAATGTGTTGTAAACATGGTCCCATCTCAGACATCGTAGTTGGGATTGAAATATTTTGTATGGCAGTAATGTCCTGACAGAAGTCAGCGACTCACGGATGACTCACGGGTCGGGTCAGTGACTCAGAGATGATTGCTTGCATCAAGGTCGGTGACTCACATTTGAATGCTTGCATCAGGGTCAGCGACTTTTAGATGACTGCTTGCATCAGGGTCAGCGACTCACATATGACTGCTTGTATCAGGGTCAGCGACTTTTAGATGACTGCTTGCATCAGGGTCAGCGACTCACTGAGGAATGTCTGGATTAGGGTCAGTGACTCACAGATCGCAGCTAACATTAGGGTCACCAAATCAAGGATGACTTTCTGTATCAGGGTGAACGACTCAGCTATGACCGCTTGCTTCACAGTCAGCGACTCACATATGCCTGCTTGCTTTAGGGTCAGCGACTGAAAGGTGGGCTT
This sequence comes from Ariolimax columbianus, assembly GCA_036924085.1. Taxonomy (NCBI): domain Eukaryota; kingdom Metazoa; phylum Mollusca; class Gastropoda; order Stylommatophora; family Arionidae; genus Ariolimax; species Ariolimax columbianus. Next base: position 168,452,206 of record JAVGWX010000001.1, on the reverse strand, counting down.
TTTGCATTAGGGTCAGCGACTCACAGATGACTGCATCCATCATGGACAGCGATTTACAGATGACTGCTTGCGTTAGGGCCAGCGACTGACATATGCCTGCTTACGTTAGGGTTAGTGACTCACAGATTGGATTTTGTGCATCAGGGTCAGCGACTCACAGATTACTGCATCCATCATGGTCAGCGATTTACAGATGACTGCTTGCATTAGGCTCAGAGAGTCTGTGCTGACCAAGACTCTGTTCCGGCGCCAAACTGTGGCCCTGGACACAGGAAGCACTAGCATAATCTGACTAAATTAATAGGGATCAGTGGAAAGGTAAACCAGTTAGCTAAACTATCTAGCCGGGTCGAATGTCACGTATATCGCAGCCTCGCTGTAAACTGCAACACATTGCAGCAGTCTAAAAAGGTGCACTGAATGAACCGAGAGCAGCTGATGGTTGCTTGCGTTAGTAAACCATAACCAGGACGGTAACATATGCTCGTTTTGACGCAACACAGCCGTTTTCAGACCTAGCATTCTTTTAACTTCAACGTATTTGGTTTCCTTGGTATAAACCATTTGGGTTACTAACCAAGTTATCTATCAGTAGTTTCTAACCACACCTTCGTAAAAATTAACCAGGTTATCTATCAGTAGTTTCTAACCATGCCTTCATCAAACTAACCATGTTATCTGAGCAATTTGTAACCAGTTTTTCACAAAAATGTGTTTCACATTTCAATTTTACAAAGCCGCTGGTTTTGCAGGAGTAGTTTCCGGTTGAGCTATGAAAGTGTGACAGACATGAAAAACGGCCGGATGTCGTAAAAGACGCCTAACAGTATAGCTGAACACTTCTAGGGTGAAATGATCTCCGAATCGTGGAAATAAATCCCACTTCATTAGCTCAGATTAAAATCCTGGCAAAATTAGCCTTCTGTATTTTAAAGAAAACACTAGAAACAATAACCAAATAAAGGAGCGAATAACTTCTTCCTTGAGATCATAGCGTAGAATAAGAAACAACAACATGGTTGGTTCCTCTAGGACAGCGGCATTATCAAAAATATAACGATATCATTATAATATGCATGTCCACAGATGCATTACCGGCGTAGCATCACTGGTCGACACTTACTGGTCAACAGTCACCTCGCTCACTGGTCAACAGTCACCTCACTCACTGGTTGACATTCACCTCACTCACTGGTCGACACACACCTCACTCACTGGTCAACAGTCACCTCACTCACTGGTCAACAGTCACCTCGCTCACTGGTCGACACTCACCTCACTCACTGGTCAACAGTCACCTCACTCATTGGTCAACAGTCACCTCGCTCACTGGTCGACACTCACCTCACTCACTGGTCAACAGTCACCTCACTCACTGGTCAACAGTCACCTCGCTCACTGGTTGACATTCACCTCACTCACTGGTCGACACTCACCTCACTCACTGGTCAACAGTCACCTCACTCACTGGTCGACACTCACCTCACTCACTGGTCGACACTGACCTCACTCACTGGTCGACATTCACCTCACTCACTGGTCAACAGTCACCTCACTCACTGGTCAACACTCACCTCCCTCACTGGTCGACACTCACCTCACTCATTGGTCAACGGGCACCTCACTTACTGGTCGACACTCACCTCACTCACTGGTCGACACTCACCTCCCTCACTGGTCGACACTCACCTCACTCACTGGTCGACACTCACCTCACTCACTGGTCGACACTCACCTCACTCACTGGTCAACAGTCACCTCATTCACTGGTCGACACTCACCTCAATCACTAGTCAACAGTCACCTCACTCACTGGTCGATACTGACATCACTCACTGGTCAACAGTCACCTCACTCACTGGTCAACAGTCACCTCGCTCACTGGTCGACACTGACCTCACTCACTGGTCAACAGTCACCTCACTCACTGGTCGACACTGACTTCACTCACTGGTCAACAGTCACCTCACTAACTGGTCAACAGTCACTTCCCTCACTGGTCGACACTCACCTAACTCACTGGTCAACACTCACCTCACTCACTGGTAGACACTCACCTCACTCACTGGTCAACAGTCACCTAACTCACTAGCCGACACTCACCTCACTCACTGGTCGACACTCACCTCACTCACTGGTCGACACTTACCTTACTCACTTATCAACACTCACCTCACTCACTGGTCAACACTCACCTCACTCACTGGTCGACACTTACCTCACTCACTGGTCGACACTCACCTCACTCACTGGTCAACAGTCACCTCACTCACTGGTCAACACTCACCTCACTCACTGGTCGACACTCACCTTACTCACTGGTCAACAGTCACCTCACTCACTGCCGACACTCACCTCACTCACTGGTCGACACTAAGCTCACTCACTGGTCAACAGTCACCTCACTCACTGGTCAACAGTCACCTCACTTACTGGTCGACACTCACCTCATTCACTAGTCGACACTCACCTCACTCATTGGTCGACACTCACCTCATTCACTGGTCGACACTCACCTCACTGACTAGTCGACACTCACCTCACTCATTGGTAAACACTCACCTCACTCACTGGTCGAAACTCACCTCACTCATTGGGTCTACACTCACCTCACTCACTGGTCGACACTCACCTCACTCACTGGTCGACACTGACCTCACTCACTGGTCCACACTCGCCTCACTCACTGGTCGACACTCACCTCACTCACTGGTCAACAATCATTCACCTCACTTACTGGTCAACACTCACCTCACTCACTGGTCGACAATCATTCACCTCATTCACTGGTCGACACTCACCTCACTCACTGGTCCACACTCACCTCATTCACTGGTCCACACTGACCGCACTTACTGGTCCACACTCGCCTCACTCACTGGTCGACACTCACCTCCCTCACTGGTCAACAATCATTCACCTCACTCACTGGTCAACACTCACCTCACTCACTGGTCGACAATCATTCACCTCACTCACTGGTCGACACTCACCTCACTCACTGGTCCCCACTCACCTCATTCACTGGTCCACACTGACCTCACTTACTGGTCCACACTCACCTCATTTAATTTTCGACACTCACCTCACTCACTAGTCAACAATCATTCACTTCACTCACTGGTCCACACTCACCTCACTCACTGGTCGACACTCACCTCACTCACTGGTCGACATTCACCTCACTCACTGGTCAACAATCATTCACCTCACTCACTTATCGTTTTACCCCTCACTTCCTGCTCAACAGTTCAGTGGGTCACTTGGACTACTGCCCATTGATCATTTGTAATGTGAAAAGTTGTTTTAGCGCTCCACGAGAATGCTGACCAGGATACTAACTATATTCATTATTCTCAACCTGCATTAATACAGCCAAGACGACTGTGTCTGTTGTAGAAATTATCATTTGTTCTACGTAGATATGATAAAACTGAAACAAAGAGCAAACACTATCTGAGTAAGGTCAAGGTTCTGACCTAATATAGTTTCAGTCCACTCATTTTTACACTTGCTGTTCTTAAGCGGAACGAGGTTCTCGGAGTTGACAATCCTGGTTCACGTTTCAGAGTTCCTATTATATCCATATCGTGCCTGTTGCTAGGCACGCGCGCGCGGTGCGAACGATTACCAAAGCTGGTTTATGTCACTTATATGCGTGTGATTAGCCAAGGGTTTACTCCCACCAGACTGTTCACAATATGTTGTAACGTAATATACAGCTTATCGGAGATACCCTGGTACACATAGATATGTTCCGAAAGCGCTAACATAAAATTCAGTGTCTATTTGGCTCGACTAAGTTTACATGCGTGTATCAGTCTTTCAACTATCTACAACATATTGGATGTTGTGTGAGTGTGAGTGTGAGTGTGAGTGTGAGTGTGAGTGTGAGTGTGCATAAACTGGGCTCCGCTTTATTCGCACCATCCCCTTATACAAATGCTTTTTGTCAACAGTTTAACGAATTCTACAAAGGGTTATCAGATTACAAGTGAAAAAGGGCAAAAACCGATTTTTGTTTAATGAAAAAGTGTCTTCTCGGCTTCTATAACCAATACTCACTAACTTCTCATTTTTAAATATGTATTTAGTTGCTTTACAAAACGGATTATCATACAAATGTGCGAAGGTGAGTCCCTAAACAAGTTTCAAACAGGTGCACACAAAAAAAAGACAAATGAAATGCGACCTTAAAGACCATTTATTATATACATTGTCCTGTATTTTTTAACATTTCCGCCAACATTGATACAATTGTCCCATCGCTTTATCGGTGCACTATAAACTGCAGCATAGAAGTCTTTGGTCTGCTGTCTCACCAAAACTTGCAACAAACAACTCTTTGGTCAGCTGTTCAGCCACATTTGCACTTCACGTTCAACCTCGATGTCATTTTCTAAAGACCTCTCTTCAAGGTGGGATCACACATTCAGCTGAAAGTGTGGAAGAGTAGGTTTAGCTGAGTAGCTTACTACCTTAAGAGTTAAAACATGTATCTTCACCACGACACGACTTCAACACAGCAAAACACAGTAAACACTATCCTGACGTAACACAAAACAATATATTGTATTTACACGAATAATAGTTACATAATTTCAACAACCGAAAAAAACTCATAAACTAAATAATCATTAAATATATATATATATATATAGGCAAAGGCCGCCGTCCATCGTAGACAATGATGGCATAATTTATTTTGCTTGCGCTATGTTAAGTAAGGATTAACTGCGATACTTGTTATCCTCACTCTCTCGTTTCGTGCCGCCCGACCCCAGTGGCAAGTCAAGGACAAGACGACTAGGGGGAAACAACGAGATGCAGGGGACTCCTCATCAAGCACCCGTGAAAAAGACGGCGGAGTGTGGAATCGAACCCACACCACCTGATCACGAGGTCGACGGATTGACCACTTCGCTACGGACTCCAATATATATATATATATACACACTATAACTGCCACAGAAGCTATAAGTAAGTGTTAATGATCTTACTTCTATAAACTCCATAAAACCCTGATTCTACGTCTCATATAAAATAACATAAATCCTAAACGTAGCCTAATTCAATAGTATTATAAATCAATGGTTCTATCTAAGTCGTCTCCCAGATAGTCTACGTTGTTGATGATCTGTCTTTTCTGTCAGGGTTGCTGCTTTAGGTTGTCGAACATTTCAACATAAGTTACCACATGAGTTATGTTTCACTTACAATTGTCGCAGTTCTCAAGTAAACACTTGACACCCTTTTGGTGTCCGTGTTACACCTATGTCAAACAATTTCGTTCTCTGGGGGCTCAAGTGATGCAACTCTCTTTGAGAACTCACGTACCTTTTGATCGCAGTCCCTAGGATTCGCAGAATCCTAAATCGTGCTGAACTCTTGTACCACCGGGATCTCGAAGGGCCGCCGTTCTTCCACAGATAACAGATGCACTGATTCCTTGGAGAACAGTCTAGATCCACTCAATTCGTTCCGAGACTAATCTGGCACTCTATGTGATCAGATATCTATCTCCTTTTGTGTACAGGGTGTCCCACTCATACTAATGAGCAATAGTGCAAATCTCTATGTGTATCGTGGGATAGCCACACCGTGTACGCTCTTTCTCTCTCTCTCTCTCTCTCTCCCTCTCTCTCTCTCTATCTCTCTCTCTCTCTATGCCTCCCCCAATCCTTTGTGCATTTTATTTTATATCTAATTTACCTAGCTCTAAAAACAAATATGGCCGACCAGTGGTGCTCATTCGTTGGCTGACCAGCCATCCTCTCATTTGTTCCCTCCATATCTAGAGTCCCTATGGTCGTATGAAACATAGGTCCTTGTCCCTTGTCTGCACCAGCCTGTCGTGTACATTTTTATCTTCAATCTATAACCCCTACCACTTAGGTCCGATACTAGAATTGGTCTAACCGACACCCACCCCAAACTAGACAAGTTTCCCACGTTAGCTGGGAACCCTTTCGCCTCTCGTTTCCTTTGTCGACCTAGTTTCGAAACGGGGAGTGACCCTGGAGGGACCTGCGTTCGTCCAACGCATTCAGTCAACCCTTGTTTCTTATTGTCGCCAGTCAATCTCTCTTGCCCTAAGCGCCCATGCTCCAGCTGGACATCTCACACAGGCTAAACCATGCGAGCACTCATTTCCATTTACTATACTTTCAGTGGAACACAGCAACCACCAAGTGGCACCCGCGCGCTAAAGAAAGACCTACTGGAAGTCTCCCCTCCTTCCTCCCCTCCACCCAACTAGTTTACAAGATTCGCTCGACCTGCACAACGGTCGCGTTCCTGATACAAACAAGGTAGCCTTCCACTGGACAACCCCTGTCCGAGACAGCCTTCCACTGGACAACCCGTGTCCGAGATAGCCTTCCACTGGACAACCCGTGTCCGAGACAGCCTTCCACTGGATAACCCGTGTCCGAGACAGCATTCCACTGGACAACCCGTGTCAGAGACAGCATTCCACTAGACAACCCGTGTCCGAAACAGCATTACACTGGACAACCCGTGTCCGAGACAGCCTTCTACTGGACAACACCGTGTCCGAGACAGCATTCCACTGGACAACCCGTGGTCGAGACAGCATTCCACTGGACAACCCGTTTCCGAGACAGCATTCCACTGGACAACCCGTGTCCGAGACAGCAATACACTGGACAACCCGTGTCCGAGACAACCTTCCCCTGGACAACCCGTGTCCGAGACAACCTTCCACTGGACAACCCGTGTCCGAGACAGCCTTGCACTGGACATCCCGTGTCCGAGTCAGCATTCTACTGGACAACCCGTGTCCGAGTCAGCCTTCCACTGGACATCCCGTGTCCGAGTCAGAACCTATTGGAAACTGAGCTGGGACTCGCACAAGACCAAAAAACGCTGAGCTGCTCGAGCCCAGCCCACTAAACAGAGAAATGCACCTACCAGCTACCATCAACTCGCACAAGAATTGGGACCTACCCAAGTGCAGCCGCCCTTGTAGATGTACAGCACGACTATAGATTATACTGAATCATGTCCCTCGTCGGCGCATGCTACTTCTGTTGCAATATGAATAGGACTTAACGTAACTTAACTTAACGTAACGTAACGTAACTTAACTTAACTTAACTTAACTTAACGTAACTTAACGTAACTTAACTTAACGTAACTTAACGTAACATAACGTAACTTAACTTAACGTAACGTTTTTGTAGTGATTTTGAGACTCTACAGAGTCTGTATACAACCAGTTTCTTGGAGGGTGGAATTTACAGATGTTCGAGTCCCATCTTTTATAAACTCAACCACTAGAGCTAAGTATACCCGCGGTCAGTTAGGCGCCCTCTATGTCTGCTCTTAACAAACCACCTAGTGAAAGGTACAAATAACTGAGGTATATTTTTAATTTGAATTTTTTCTGGCACCGGCCGTTAAGCCTACTCTTTTCGATTTCCGCCAAGGAATTTTTAACGTGCTTGACACTGAATACGGGAGTCCGATATCACTATCCAGAGATCAGGGGAATTTTTACCAGATTCACGTGAAAAAAAATCACGGTCACCACAATGATTCGAACACACGACCTCCGTCACCAGAGGCGGACACCTTACCTCGAGACCACCCAAGGTCGGGTCGCATCAGCAAGTTGTTTAGAGTCCTAGAGACAATTTATCAACGCGACAGTGCAGGATTTCCCACTACAAACACTTATCACCGTAAACAGGAAGCATTTCCATAGGAATACACTTTTCAGAAAGTCGTTTTAGGAAGGGGGGAGCGAAGATAAGAAAATTATGCCAGTGCGTGTATTACTGTCAAAAAGGCCATTAAAGTGAGTTGTGCGTGGAGACAGCAAATAATCATGTAAACACATTGTTATTTAAATTGCCATTACAAATTCTCGAACTCGGAATTCCTGTAAAGGAACCGGCTGTAGTGGAAGACATATGCTTCACTAGGTAAAGAAGAAACAGGATTAACGTGTATATATATATATATATATATATATATATATATATATATATAATATATATATATATATATATATATGTATATATATATATATATATATATATACACACACACACCAAATTGAGTTTTAACATCGTGGTTTGATTTGATCGAAGACACAATTATATAAAAAGCAGTTTCGTTCCTTTTGTACAATTCAGACGCACCGCCAAAGTATTTTTTTTTCCCACGGTTACTGAATTATGACCAGATCAGCACCTCCAAACTTTGTAAATAGAATTAAAAGAGTAATACACGCACACATATGATGAACATAAATAATGTGTACTACATGGGCATCATCATCATCATAGGTGTCTCAGTCTCTGTAGATCATGCGCGTGGCGCCCTGTGGGTTTTGTCCAGCTCTGTCTCCTGTTTTTCGACACTGTCTGCTATAGCTGTAAATCCGATCTACAAGCGACAGTCCCTACCACAAATTTTACAAGCGTGCTGAGGAGGCTGGCTTGCCGGGGTGTTCCCTCGTCTCTCCAGTCTTTCTCTTTTTTTCTGCAGCCAGAAGGCCTCTACGAGCATAGGCAGCCAATATGCTCCCTCCAACTGACTGTTTCCAGACAGCTTGATTCTGAGTAACCCTCTCAATGTAAGACCCAGGGTCATCTTCATGTCTCACACGCGGCTTGGATATTTCTCGTCTATGCATTTAGCTGAATTTCTTCACATAGTTTCTGCCAGAACTCATTGGCGCATTGTCTAGCCATTCGTTTCTTGGTGCCTCGGGGCAGCAAGCGTTTTCTCATTTGGGCATTTTTTATAAGTGATGAAAGCTTCTCGTTTAGCCTCAACTACTGGTTCCATTCTTGCGAGATGTGCACTGAACCAGTCGTGATTGGACCGTTCCCTCATGCCAACCGTAGCCAATGCTGAATTATAAATGTCATCTTTCATAACGTTACTTCTGGTTGTGGCATCACACTCTGATCCTTTTTGAATAACAAGATTCAGGAAAGACACAAATCTCTCCGCCTTGGAAGGAACCACCATCTGCGCAGTTTTGATGTGGGAATGCCTCCTTTGTTTGGAGCGTCATATTGTGTGAAGCTAGGGGAGGATGTATGGCTGATGGTTGATAGCTACTACGGTCCCTACTTTCACCTCATTATCACAGATTTGTAGCTGAGAATATGGGTCCTTCTCGGGATCACTTAGTGCTCCTCATCTCTGAAGGTGAGCTTTGATAAAGTAGAATTAATGTCCATTTAAAATCTCTTAAATGTGTTGAAATAAATGGCAAATAAACCTCGAATAAAATATAAATCTTCCAATGTATGCTGACCTGCATTCTTTTTTTCTTTGTTTAATTCGCTTCAGCATGTATATCCACTAGTTATTGTCCTATTGTGGTGTGGCCTTCCTTGTCTTGTGGGTCGTGTTCATGTCAATATTGATATAACTTTATTCAAATTCTCAAAAGCTTCGCGGACAAATCTGTTGTTTATGAAGATCGTAGAAATAATGCATAATCATTTCCAATGTCGTCTTCTTGATTTGTTCGTTCTTCTATCTGCATGAGATCATCATTTGATCATTCATCACCATGGTAACTCCACTACATCTTCTACTTCTACCTCAATTACCCCAGCTTGCTGTGCCAATCCAACAATAACAGAGCAATATTGCGCCTAAGCTGGTCTCTTGCAGATCGAAGAATTATCAGTAAGACACGGAACGCATTCCTAACGGATATTTCATATTATCATACATTTATATATCGTTTATTTTTCTCATCTCATCGACATTGAATGAAACAATGTTAATGGTGAATATATACACACACATACACTCAGACACATACACGCTGTGAGAATCAACGTTGCCCGGTAAAGATATGCGTGTGTTGTATTTTTAGACCCATCCTCAAATTCACTCCTCTCCTGGTTCACATCGTCACATTCAACCCCTTCTATATGAAAGTTCTTCTTAGTTATGCCCTACTGCCTCCTTCGACTTCCCATTTGTCCCATCTCTTCTCCTTCTCAACCCATCAATCTCTTCTCCATCTCAACCCGACAATCTCTTCTCCATCTCAATCCGCCCATCTCTTTTCCATCTGGTTGGTTGGTTTATTTGTTATTAATCCTATGGGCTCCTGCCCTTTGGTCCAATGCCATATAGTGGTATCTGCAAGTGTTTGTGAGCTGTTGTTTAGTTCCGTACAAAGTGTTCCATTTGTCTTGCCTCGGAGGAAGAAGCTTTTTCCTAACACCGGCAAGCACCGGACATTCAAAAAGATGATGTTTAACAGTTGCATAGGGATGTTTGCACAGCCGACACTCTGGAGTATGTTCTGGTTGGATTCTGTTTAATTGACTGTTAAGTTGTAGGTGTTTTCTGCGAAGTCTCGCCTTTTCAGGAGGTTGATGTTGTCTTTGGGATTTAGGATGGCCATATGTTTGTAAATTTCTCTCCCAGTATTTCCCATTGCCCATCTATTCAGCCATGCGTCTTTATTCGCAGCCTGCAGTAGTTGTTTGGCTGTCTGTAGGGTTGTTATTGTGTAATGTTGTTCTTGACTTGATCCTTTCTTAGCCAGTCTAGTCTGTCTGCCTTGTCATTGCCATGTATATTTGAGTGACCAAGGATCCATTGTATAACTATTCTTACTTCATAGGATGTGAGAAGTTGGTTGGCATCTAGGGAATTTGGGTAAGTTTATGCGGACAGTGACCACCATCTTCCAGAGCTTGAAGGGTAGATGAGTCTGTAAATATTACGATGCTTTTGGCTTCTGATGGGAAAGCATCAAATACAGTCATCAAGTGGTACAGAGCTTCTTCCAATGCTGTTATTTCTGCCTCATAATTTGAACATCTCCACACAGGCATCAAACAGCTCATCAGATGTTCTGTGTGGATACTCTATGTGGGCTACATATCATGTTTTAATGGTGGCCTTAAAAGCAGATCCATAAGTATAGACATGTATCCATTCTTCTGGGTCGGTGCCAATCGTTCTCTGTGATGGTATCACAAGACTGACTGGATCAGTACTTCTTGTATTATCTGTTAGTTTTGTTTGAATTTTTTGCATTTTTAAACACGTACGTCGTGGTAATTTTCTTGTTACTCTCTGTGTTTTTTGTCTTTTGTCTGGTAGGTGATATCTGTCTTTAATTTCACTGACGTGGTGGAGCACTGACTTTTGTTTTATTCTCTGCTTTTGTTGCCATTTTTCTACGTCTTCTATTTGGGGTGGCATGATGTTAATAGGATGAGACGGTAGCTTTTTGGTTCATCTGGAGGTTTGTTACCTTTCAGGGTCGGGATAATATGCGCATTCTTCCAGTCTTTGGGCAGTTGTCCATTTCTCCAAGTCATGTTTATTAACTTGAGGACTGTTTCGTTCCCCAATTATCCCAGGTGAGTTACGATTTCATTATGGATCCTGTCTGGTCCAGGAGACTTTCTAGATTTTAATTTCTTCAGACCTTGTTGAAATACTTGCATACATCCTCAAATATGGAGGCACTAGCGGTTGGGGCTTTCTCTTAACCTTTCCAAGTGTCCTAAACGTTCTTTGTCCAACTCAGAAAGCTTTCCTGCTCTGTTCACAGAGGCAAAGAACCGGTTGAAGTGCTCTGCTTTCTTTCTTCTGCTATTTAGTTATTATTTTTTTTTACCGTCTATCACTGGCTTCGGATTTATTCTCATCCTGTTTCCATATAAATTGTCCATCAATGTCCAGGCTCTCTTCCCATAGTGCTTTAGGTCAAGTATCGCACATGTCGATGACCATTTGTTTTCATTATTTGCATTCTCCATTATGAGTTTGACCTTTGCACATAATTTGTTGTAGAGGATCTTTGATTCTGGTGAAGGTTCTGTTCTTGCTTCAATTCTTTCAGATATGACAGCTTGCATTTCTTTGGTATAGAATGTTTTGTACGACATTTGTTCCTCATGCCCATTGTGACGCTTTGTGATGCTGCATTCAGATTAGCTCTTGTCATCCTATTATTGAGTGTTTCTACACTGCTGCTGTCAATATAACCAAGTAGGTAGGCAGATGATTTTGGGAGTAGTTTCCAGTCAGCTTTAGCAACAAGCTTTTGTGTTTGTAGCATGATTTATTGGGAATAGTTATGGTGGTGAGGATTGGCCTGTGATCACTTTTAATGTCATCAAGAACGTGCATGTTGCAAGAATCAATCAAATCAGAGGAACAGATCGTCAAGCTAGGTCGACTGAGAGAGAAGTGGGATTCGTGCAGCAGTGTTGGGGTAGAGTCTGCATTCTGCAATACAGACATGTTGGTTGGGGTAGAGTCTGAATTCTGCAATACAGACATGTTGGTTGGGGTAGAGTCTGCATTCTGCAATACAGACATGTTGGTTGGGGTAGAGTCTGCATTCTGCAATACAGGCAAGTTGGTTGGGGTAGAGTCTGCATTCTGCAATACAGACATGTTGGTTGGGGTAGAGTCTGCATTCTGCAATACAGACATGTTGGTTGGGGTAGAGTCTGCATTCTGCAATACAGACAAGCTAGTTACATCGCAGAGCTCCTCAATGAATGTTCCTGTACTGGTGTGGTCAGTGTAACCCCAACGAGGCGAGTGTCCATTAAAGTCACCTGCAAGGAGTGTTTTGTGATCTTGTGTCTCATTCAGATCTGGCAGATTGCAGGTCGTCTATGGTACGCTGTAAATGTGTATATCGTGTATTTTGATCCAGGGTGCCATATATTGATTTTATGTATGTCTGTGGAATATGTGTGACATATCGCAGAATGCCATTTCGGATATAGGTAACTATGAGTGCTTGTGCACTCACAAGCATAGCTAATGTATCCTGTCAAGTTAAGGCCAATGTCCTTGTCTAGAGTTTCTTGCAGGAGAGCCACATGAACCATGTGACTGTCCAAAACCTTGGCAAGCTCAAGCTTCTAATTTCTCAGGCCACACATATTTAACTGTAGAACGTTAAATGAAAGCTTGTTATCTGGTGTTTGCACGTGCTTTCTTCTAGATTTTCTCGTGTTAGTATGTTTATGTTTGTTTCCAGTAGTCCATTTTTCACCAATTGCAGCCTGGTGACCCACTGCCAGGCGCGGACCTTGTTGATCGAGGAGTCGTCCGAGCTCGTTGTTAAACTTGTAAATGTTGTAAAGTAAAGTAAATGTTGTAAAGTAAAGTAAATGTTGTAAAGTAAAGTAAATGTTGTACATCCCATATTTTGGTATTGTTGGGCTGATGAGTCCGTGGATTTTCTTTCCACCCCAGGCAGAAGCCAGAAATGTACAGTCCTGACATTAAGTGATTGAGGGGGAGCATTAGCAACGCTCCAAGTTACCGAAGCCACGGTAGGGCTAACTGTGCCCATTCCCCACCACCAATAGTCTTCTGGTTAGGCAGAGTTTTCCTAGGCTCTAGACCTGTGATCAAAAGTTCTAGACAATGGGATCGTCACGTTCTGGGCCACTGTGCCTTTACGATTGGCTTCGATTGTCATGGTGCGGCGAATGCAGGTTCTCATTTCCCCTGTCTTTTCAGCATGGTACTTGTTCCTTCCTAACCACAGAGGGTGCATGCGTATTGTCCAATAGGAGACACATTTCTACAGTTAGTTTACTGGTAAGGTTTTAAAAATAAAATCCCTATTATACAGTATATCATCTACTAAGTTATAATGTAGCATAATGTTAGTTCTGATAGGTCATAGAAGAGGCCGTCCGAGCTGACTTATGCTATTTCTCCATTTCAACCCGCCAATCTCTTCTCCTTCTCAACCCGCCAATCTCTTCTCCTTCTCAACCCGCCAATCCCTTCTCCCTCTCAGCCCGAGAATCTCTTCTCCCTCTCAACCCGCCAATCTCTTCTCCTTCTCAACCCGCCAATCCCTTCTCCTTCTCAACCCGCCAATCCCTTCTCCCTCTCAATTCGCCAATCTCTTCTCCCTCTCAACCCGCCAATCCCTTCTCCCTCTCAACCCGCCAATCTCTTCTCCCTCTCAACCCGCCACTCTCTTCTCCCTCTCAATCCGCCAATCCCTTCTCCCTCTCAGCCCGCGAATCTCTTCTCCCTCTCAATCCGCCAATCTCTTCTCCCTCTTTCCCCCCTCCTTCCCTCCACACAGTCTCCCCCCCCCCCCCCCCCGTCATCCCATCCATGTTTCCTGTCTCTAAAAGTCCTCTCTCAACCATTTTCTCCCACTCTTAACCTGCGTCAATATTTTCCCAGCCTATATAAACCATCCTCCCCCCCCCCCCACCACCTCACATCTGGTTAGCAGCCTTCCTTTAACCCTACCCATCGCTTCTTTCTCCACCCCGGTCAATCCGCCCCTGTTTAACTTCCAACCGTTCTCTCCCGACCGCCACCAAGACCTGCACTGCTCCCCTTCATCTTTCTCTCCCCCAGCCCAACACACACACACACACACACACACACATATTGGTTGTTAAGTCTTAATTCACGTTTTTTTTATTAACTTTCAATGAATTCATTCAATCCTTATCGTATAATGAAATTCTTGTTTCAGTTTTGGTCTCTTAACAAAACTAATAACCGAGTCAATTGGGCGGCGACTGCTGTGTCCTCGGCGTCAATGATTTTCGTCACGTCTAGGTTTCTTGCTGATAAATATCTTACACAAAAGTGCTCAGATGCTTTTTGTGCCAGGTCGATTTGTGTGTGTGTGGGGAGTGCGTGTATGTTTTTGATTTCGCCATGGACTTTTTTCTTCATAAAGTAAATCTTGTTACTTCGCCGTGTGTGAATAATAACCTGAAAACGGATGTATTGGGCCGAATGGCGCAAATATTGCAGCATCGCTGCAAACTATGACGGAGAACAAGAAGATGAAGAAAAAGAAGAAAAAGAAGAAATAGAAACAGAAGAATAAGTAGAATAAGGAGAAAAAGAACAAGAAAAATAATAATAATAAAAGTAAGAAGAAGAAGAAAAAGAAGAACAATTAGAAAAAGAAAAAAAAGAACAAAAACAAGAAAAATAATAAGAATATGAAGAAGAAGAAAAAGAAGAAGGTACCAGTCCTGGACTAGCTGTGTCACGTTGATAAATTGCCTACTACGTGGCATTCCAGGTCTGAAACTTGCTTGTTCTTTTAAAAGCTTCTTCTCTATCGAGAGGAACAAATTGCGATACTGTTCCGGATGATTCTTTCCAAAAACCGTATAAAGATGAAATTGTAGTGAAACTGGTCGGACAATTCTTGGGATCTATTGAGGTTTTCCTGCTTGTATCAGACATGTGGGATTCTCCCCCCCCCCCTCCCCGCCGCCGGCCCCCTCCCCCGATTTAGTGGTTTGCATAGCTTCGTAGAATCGATCCATGTCTTGATAAGCTTAGACGGCCATTTCGTGCTGTCTGGTCCAACGTTTTAAATTTGCTCTGCTCTTAAATCATCAGGATCAGCTGCTTTCTTGTTCTTCATTTGATGAATTGCATCATTTAACGCCAGAAACTGTGTCTTATTTATTCAATCCCATTCGATTTTGGTTTGCTTTGTTTTATTTAGTGGTACAGTAGTAATTTGAGGGGATATTTTGTTGGGGGTTGTTATTGCTGTTGGGGAATGCACACAATGTGTAAGTTTACTATTATGTGCGGACTGAAAAAGACGGTAAGTAGTGGACAGGAACTTCTTCTTCTTCTTCGTTCGTTCTCGATCTCCCACTACTAAACCCTGAAAGGGTAGTAGCAGAATGTAGTCCAGAGAACGGAATGCGTTGTGTCGTAGTTTACAGCTTGGCTGCGATATTTGCACCTTTCGGTCCAACACATCCGACTTAAGCAAGCATTTTTTGAGTACCGGGTTAGCATTCCCTCTTCGATCCCTTCTCTTTAGCCAATCTGCCCTACTGCAGCCTGTTATCCAGGATCACCACGTGGAGGTGTAGAAGGGTCTTGGCAGCTCTTGTTCGCTGGCCCTGACGCTAGCAGTCAGCTATGGGTCGCTGACCACTGCAGCTCATGCGCTGCTCAGCATCTTGATCCCGGACAGGAACTAACTTTCCTCACTTCCTCAGTGTTCTGATGAAGGTAGACTAGATCTACCAAGCGGTTGTGCTATGCTTGGCTTTTTCTGCGAGACGTTTACTACGTAGATCACGTCGATCCCCCATCTCTTTAGCCAAAAGTCACGAAGCAGCCTGTTAGTGTATACTTGTGCCTGCATGAGTGTTCGCTGGGTCATTGCAGATTCTTGGTGTTTCCAGGAGAGTCGACAGCATTGTTTTATGTTCAAGTCTTCTATTATGTTTTCGAGTCTGAAATAGCATGTTTTACGTCTTCCTCAACCTTGAAGGTTATCTCGGACAAGAGGGCATTCTTAAATAGTTCTTAGTATTGATAGTATAGTGCCTTCAAGTCTTTGTTAATGACAGAAATGTCCTGGGTTCTGCAGCCTCTCGGTATGTGACGCCTGATGACAATTTCAACAGTTCAACAATAGCCTCTCGGTATGTGACGACTGGTGATCCTTTCAACAGTTCAACAACAGCCTCTCAGTATGTGACGACTGGTGATCCTTTCAACAGTTCAACAACAGCCTCTCGGTATGTGACGACTGGTGATCCTTTCAACAGTTCAACAATAGCCTCTCGGTATGTGACGACTGGTGATCCTTTCAACAGTTCAACAACAGCCTCTCAGTATGTGACGACTGGTGATCCTTTCAACAGTTCAACAACAGCCTCTCGGTATGTGACGACTGGTGATCCTTTCAACAGTTCAACAATAGCCTCTCGGTATGTGACGACTGGTGATCCTTTCAACAGTTCAACAACAGTCTCTCAGTATGTGACGACTGGTGATCCTTTCAACAGTTCAACAACAGTCTCTCGGTATGTGACGACTGGTGATCCTTTCAACAGTTCAACAACAGCCTCTCAGTATGTGACGACTGGTGATCCTTTCAACAGTTCAACAACAGCCTCTCGGTATGTGACGACTGGTGATCCTTTCAACAGTTCAACAATAGCCTCTCGGTATGTGACGACTGGTGATCCTTTCAACAGTTCAACAACAGTCTCTCAGTATGTGACGACTGGTGATCCTTTCGCTACTTCAACAACCTCGTGTTTTGAGGGTGTTGGTTCTAGTTCAAACACCTTTGTTGGCTTGATCCCAGGCAAACGGACCTCATTTGGCTCCTTTAAATTTAAAACGTCTTTTGAAAGGTAGATATTTCTGGTTTGACAACTGCTGTAACGCAGCACAAGATGTGCCTGTGTTTCGTTGGTTGTCAGTCAAGCATCTGGCCCAACCGGTCGCTTAGACAGACTGGGTCTACTATCAGATAAGTTGACCATTTGTTCCTTATATGTTGATTTGTTAGTTCAGTATTGTTATCCCTGATGAAGGCATATTGGTCGTAACGTAGATTTTGTTTGTGTTCTCGTCTCGGTGCAGTATCTGACCATACCCATTTATAAATTTTGATTAAACTCAACCTTAATCAACTTTTACATTTTTTTCATGTTTTTTTCTCAAAACAATTAAAACCAGAGCGGAAATATTAACAGCTGTTTCAATAGTGCGTCAATCACAAAACATCACATCAGCACTGCATCCACGTAGTAAACAGAGCCAGATCACATCCAATGATTTTAGTTCTAGCGGAATTCTGTGCAGACATGCAACAACAACCAGAAACCAAAACCTCAGCTGAGCCGTGTTTTCCTCTACGTATGTTGTTCTCCACAGTCGGAGTATAGAACCAACACAACAATTGGTCTCCTTCAGTAAGTCCGCAAAAAAAACATATTTCTGCATATGCCTTGGTGGCTTTTGAAGGCATTTATTTGATATGCTCATTTCTCATTAGTCCTCTTTTGCGACATGCATGGAGGGTCCCGAGATCCAGTCGTAGACCCATGTGTGCTTACTTACTTTCCGTGTCCAGCAACCTCACATAGTCTTCGCCCAAAGACCAGCCACTCTCAGTGCACTTTCATTAGCCACCATCAGGTCCTTCATGGTCAGGATTTCTGCATCCTAGGACATATAAACAGGTGGCCCGGTTCTTGGACGGCCCTACATTCTATATTCATCTTCTGCATATTCCCACTTTTTCTGGCTAGACCCACATCTGGACACACCTGTCCCTCACCTGTTCAGAGATCTCCACGTAGTGTATGCTGCTGGCTAGCCCCACATCTGGACACCCCTGTCCATCACCTGTTCAGAGATCTCCACGTAGTGTATGCTTCTGGCTAGACCCATATCTGGCCACACCTGTCCTTAACCTGTTCAGAGATCTCCACGTAGTGTTTGCTTCAGACTAGACCCACATCTGGACACACCTGTCCCTTACCTGTCAAGAGATCTCCATGTAGTATATGGCAAATCATGTCCTGGTGTAAGTTCTTCTTTAATCTCCATCCAACCTTCACCTTGTGTGCTGAAGGATACTGATTCAAACTCGTGTCAGTAGAGCACGCTATCAGTGTTCCTGTTTTCCATGATTGTGCACAACTATAACTCGCCGTGCCTCCAATAAACGCCCCAAGTAAACTGTGCTCAACAATGCCAACAACACATTTTCAGACAGCATAAGCCGTTTTTTCGTAGAGAATGTTGAGATAATCTTTTTTTTTAAATAAGGGAATAACAATTTTGCACTAATGAATTAAAAATTAATTATTTTTTATGTTAAGTGATTAGTTAGTTAGTTTTTTTAGTTCGTATGCCGTTAAGCGCTGTGGTAAGCTTGAGTCGTCTGTTCTGCGCCAAGTGCGCTGCGTCGGTTAATGTAAGCACGTGATGTTAGTGATTAGTTGGTAGCATTAAATAGTTCTACGTTATTTGGCCCATTTCTGTTGCAATGTAACAATTTGAAACTCCATATGTTTTGGTAGATTATTTAAAATTATAGGAAATGTGAGTAGACGTGTTTGAACTTACTTGTTATGCCACTCCAAACGTTCACTCACTTTCTGTTGCTGTGTTAGTTTTCTGCCAAATAGTTCAAGGGCTCAATTTACATTTTGCCGAATAGTAATAACCCCGATTGTATATCACTAATATGTGCGTGAGTGTGTGAGTGTATGCGAGTGTGTGTGTGTGTGTGTGTGTGAGGGGATGGGGGGTCGGGGGGGGGGGGGGGGAATTGCGCGTGTTTGTCGGTGTGCGAGTGTAGGTGTGGGTGTGGCTGTATGTGGTAGGTGGGTGTTTGAGGAGGTGGGATGGTGTGTGGGTAGGTACGTGCGTAAATGCGTCCGTGTGTAAATGCCTCCGTGCGTGCGTGCGTGTGCGTGTCCCAACTGCTGATAGTCGCCGCCTTGTCTGTTCAAACCAGAAGAGATCCCATCCGTGAGTACTATGGAACCCAGTCTTCAACTCTTGGAAAGCCAGATCCAAATTCACAGAGGGTTGATTACCATTCGGTTGCCCTCATCTTGTCTGACCACCTGTCAACGCCTCTGCCCCGCGATGAGGGAAAGAGGGGGAGGGGGGGGGTGAGGAGGCCGACATCCACATGTGTCAGCCGTATAAATGATGTGGACAAAAGTGGGCGAGCTGCCCTGGCAGAGCAGTTCCTACAGGCACTACCAATGTCGGACAGCCCAAACCTCCAGACCGCACACTAACGTTTATTGGTTCTGGGGGTCTCTGTGGTCCATGATGTCAATTTTTTTCCGGAGATCCCTGGGTTCATCGCTGGAGATACGGAGTTTGCGCTTTGTGCGATGCTCTTGACAGATGGAGTCCCCATCTACCGAGAAAGACCGAGGTAAATAGGGAAAACCCGATGCGATGAAGTCGAGGCCTCGCTTAAAGGTTGTTTGTTGTTTTTTTTTATTGGTTCTAGGTTATCTAAACATATTTACAAAAATCAATTTAAGCGTACATACTGACACTTTTATTTTGTGAACGCTATTTTAGTACTTTGCTGCCAGTTTTCATGACAACTTACATCATTCATACAAATCTGTTATCATGACTGACATATGTGTTATATCACACGTCGTGTTGTTTGACTGCCTTGATGACTTTAAAACGACGCTTCTAAGTAACCTGTCTTTACAAAACAAGCTTTGAAAATTGTGTTTATTGTTCTTACTTACAGTGCTTTGTTCTACTCTGCGCGTATTTCCTACACATGAAGACTGTTGTTTTTATACTAGCTTTAATAGTATCTTCAACAGAAAGAGATTAACTGGCTTACTGTTAAGTAAGGAAATGCAGCGAGCAATGATTTGGCTGCCCAACCTCTTCAAATAGCCGCAGATCGAACACGTCATCACTGTTAGCTGTCTGCTCTATGACTATCTCTTCCATTATACATATATACATACAGATATACATACAGATATACATACAGATATACTTACATATTGTTGATACCATGTAACACTAACAGACATCATCTGGGCTTCGTCTGTTTTGTTTGTGCGGATTGACTCTGTGAAGTTTGCCTCTTGTCTTATCTTCATCTCGTTGTTATTGACGATCGGATGATCATCTCTGTCGTTTGGGGAAGGAATGCAAGTCTCCTCACACTCGTATGCCCCGGATGTCTTTGCAAAAGTCCCTGACTGCTTTTGGACATAACTCACTAAGAACTTCTTTTGATGTCTGTCATGTCTCCTCGCGAGACTTGAACATTTCAGTCCTTGCTCTAGGTCTCACCTGTTTATAGTCCGCGTGTAACATAAAGTATAAATTCAGAGATGTGGATGGTATCAACTTAAGAAACTGCAAGTTTGTACAATGTAGAAGAACAAAAATTCATTTTTACCTTGAGTAAAAATCTGGAAATCTGAAAATATGTTTAAAGTCAGTCTATTTCACTCCTAGGACAAAACTTATCTTGGAATACTTGAAATTCTGGAATTCAAACAGGAATATTAAAGTCTGTTGCCAAGTAGCCGTATGCTTCGACTATACGTAATAGGTATTTTTACAAATTCATGCGGCTTACTAGGCCTGGGGGGCGATACAAATAATGTGGGTAGATTTTTTAACTAAAATTGTTGTCCTGTCAGCGACCGTTAAGCCTACCTTTTCGATTTCTAACTGGCAAGGTATTTTTAACTTGCTCGACACTGAACACGATAGTCCGATCTCACTACCCAGAGATCGGGGGAATTGTTGCCAGAAAATCCACGTGAAAAAATCACGGTTTCCATAGTGATTTGAACCCGCGACCTCCGACACGAGGCGGACATATTGCATCGAGACCACAGAGGACCCCTTATCATTTATAATAAAATGTAACTTAATGTCATCATCTTCTAATCTGTTTGAAGCTTTGATAATTTTTCTGACATTACCATTTTGTGAAGCATCCAGTGAAATCAGTTGTTGTTTTTTTTAAACCATCGGGATATCCCGAAAAAGCTATTTTCTATACCAAATGACAATTTATCAAGCTTATAAAGAAAGTAATACGCCAATGACTCAATAATAGTTTAACCATCCAGGACTGTTGGCTATAGAGAAGTAATTGTATAAAAGTTTGGAATCATCAGATGTAATAAACGAATTGGCAAATAAGAAAGCAGTCAAGTGCACTTTTAACTCTTTGGATATATACATGATACATACAGGATACATACATGATTCATGTCTTCTGTTGCGTAAAGTTACTTGCATGTGATAATTTTTTACCGTTTAGCTTTGAATATATATTTTTTTTATATGCGCATACAGTGTACATCACGCAATATTATTATATAATATTTATCTCCTGCCAACTATTTACAACCGTGAAATGAAACATTCCCCGTGAGTTAGATTAGGAATCTAATAGAATCTACTTCCACTCGATCATATTGGCACGAACGGCAAAATATGTGACACGAACGGGGTTAACAGCCAGAACCGGCCCTGCATATATATATATATATATATATATATATATATATATATATATATATATATATATATATATATATATATATATATATATATATATATATATATATAAGATTATTACCAAAGACGAATTCTAGTTGATCGCTTAAACATACAGTAGAATCATACACATCATTGAAAACTTTACCGTTGGGGAACTGTTTGGCTCAAGTGACCATCAAATCATCCGTTAGGATCTTATTACAGGGAAAGAAGTAAACATAAACACGCGAACATACGACTACTCTAAGGCAGATGTTAAGAGGATGAAAGAGGCAGCAAACCACATAATCTGGAAAGATATTGTCGTAGGAACAGATGTTGAACAGGAGTGGGAGAATTTTAAAACAGTTCTAGAAACGCTAAAAGAGGAATGTGTTCCATGTAGGGAGGTAAACCCCAAGCGTAAAAAGTGGATAACTAGATTTGTAGTGAAATGTAGAAGAGCGGAAAATAAAGCATGGAAAAAATATGTAAAGGCAGGTAAATAAAATAAAAAATATTTAAAATATTTGGACAAGCAGAACATATCTCAGAAAGCAAATAAAACAACACAAATAGACTTCGAAAAAAAACTTGCTCAGAGGATCAAGACTGACAGTAAAAGCTTCTTCTCTTATGTTAGAAAAAAAACAAAGAACGAAAGACAAAGTAGGCCCTCTCATAGACAGTACAGGGAAAATAATAAGTGAGAACAGGGAGGCAGCTAATCTACTCAATCAGTACTTTGGCACAGTCTACACAAAAGAGGACTGCTCCAAGATCCCAGAGCCTATAGATATTTTTCAAAGAGACATGGATACAGCGGGATTAAGATCAATCTGTATTACAGAGGAAATGTTGTTTTTTTTTTAAATTGGAGGGGTTGAAAGTGGATAAATGTCCAGGTCAAGATGGTATTCATCCAAAATTGCTGAATGAAATTAGAGAGCAACTAGCAAAACCATTGGCTATATTATGTTCTCAATCACTTACAAAAGGGATTGTTCCACGGGATTGGAAAGATGCAGGAGTGATCCCCTTATTCAAAAAAGGCCAAAAAAATAAAATCCAACGAATTATAGACCGGTAAGTTTAACGAGCATAGTCTGTAAATTGTTAGAGTCAATAATCAAAGAAAACATTGTAATGCATTTAGACAAATTTAATTTAATTAGAAATAGTCAGCATAGGTTTACTAGAGGGAGATCATGCTTAACAAATCTATTAGAATTCATGGAGGAGGTTACTAAAATCATAGATAAGGGGAGCCAGTAGACGTTATTCATCTAGATTTTGCAAAGGCTTTTGATAGAGTATCTCATTAAAGATTATTTCGAAAGTTAAAATCACATGGAATAGGCGGGGAAGTTGCCAAATGGATTGAAAATTGGTTAACGGGAAGAAGGCAGAGGGTGGGCATAAATAAGGAGTACTCTGAGTAAAAGTGGTGTGCCACAGGGCTCGGTTTTGGGACTAATTTTGTTCTTGATATATATAAATGATTTTGACATTGATATGGGATCAAGGATTGCAAAATTTGCTGATGACACAAAACTATGCAGTATTGTCTCATCTAAAGCGGAAGTGGATATATTGAGGTCGGATTTAGATAAAATTCGAGAATGGTCTGTAAGCTGGCAAATGGAGTTTAATGTAGATAAATGTACAGTCATCCACATGGGTAGATCCAATATGGAACATAATTACAAAATGGGAGAGAACAATATTAGAAAGATACATAAGGAATGGGACCTATGGGTTATAATAGATCATACAGGAAAGGTAAGTGAGCAAGTTAAGGTAGCAGTGAAAAAGGTAAATGCAATGTTAGGTATGATAAAAAGAAATATTAAACATAGGAGAAAGGAAGTGATAGTCAAACTGTATAAAGCGTTAGTTAGACCTAGATTGGAGTACTGTGTACAGGTGTGGAGTCCTTATCATAGAGGGGATATAAACATGCTTGAAAGAATACAAAATAGAACGACAAAGATGATAGTGGGATTCCAAAATTACAGTTATGAGGACAGACTCCGAAAAACCGGCCTACAGTGTCTAGAAGAGAAGAATTCGTGGTGACTTAATACAGGTTTATAAGATGATCAGAGGAATGGATAAATTAGACTATAACAAGTTGTTTTTTTTAAATACAGCCACCCACAATAACAAGAGGGCATAGCTACAAGCTGACTAAAGAGAGGTCCACATTAGATATTAGGAAATATTTTTTTAGTCAGAGAGTGGTGTCTGCTTGGAATGCATTGCCAGGGGAGGTAGTGGAGGCAGGACAGTTAATGCATTTAAGAATAAACTGGATGCGCATAGCTTTAAGAGCAAGGTGATGTAAATGTAACTGGTTGTATACAGACTCTGCAGGATCTTCTAAACCAGTATAAAGAAGTTAAGTTAAGTTAAGTTAAGTATTATGTAGAGTGGAGTCCCACATATTTCATCAGTGTATGATTTTGGACCACTTCTCCTTTGCTGATCCAAACCCCACCTCACGCCATCGTCGTGCGCCTAGAAACACTACTTCCGTGAGGACCCAGGAGAACAGACAAGTAGTATTACATCCATTATCAGGTATAGCGACTCCAGGCGAAGAACAAAGGGGTACGATGACAATCTTCCATCCAGATGATGAATAAACTGAATTTTAAAGAATGAAGCCTGGGCGCTTGTGACTGGCTTATAAAGGAAATATGTACTTGTACAGTGTCTGATTAGTGTAGTTGCAGATCACTCACTCTGATTAGTGTAGTTGCAGATCACTCACTCTGATTAGTGTAGTTGCAGATCACTCACTCTGATTAGTGTAGTTGCAGATCACTCACTCTGATTAGTGTAGTTGCAGATCACTCACTCTGATTAGTATAGTTGCAGATCACTCACTCTGATTAGTGTAGTTGCAGATCACTCACTCTGATTAGTGTAGTTGCAGATCACTCACTCTGATTAGTGTAGTTGCAGATCACTCACTCTGATTAGTGTAGTTGCAGATCACTCACTCTGATTAGTGTAGTTGCAGATCACTCACTGTTCTCGGCAAAGATACATTTCTCAACTCCAACTAAGTTCAACCGTTACGCTACAATGGACCCACTCGAAATGGGTACTCATCTTATAGTTAAGTAAGGAAAAGGTAGCGAGGAAGGGTAGTGTCTACCTCACCTCACACACGTTGCGGCCTAGTATACTGAAGTCTTTAACATTTCATTCCAGACCAGCGGTTAAGTTCGCTGGACCTTAGATGCAGTTGCGTGCCGAGGGGAGGGAGGGCGTTAGGGGGGGGGGGGCTGCCCTAAGCGCCGGCCTGTGGGAGGCGTCATATTTATTCTTGAAACTTAACGTCTTGCATAAAGCGCTTTGGGCAACCATGAGGATGTATAATATCAACGGAAATATTATAACGGTCCTTGAACACCTGTATGACAAGGCGTCAAGCGCAGTTCTTGTGAATGGGAGGCGAGGGGACTGGTTTCGCACATCAGTTGGTGTGAGACAGGGGTGTACACTCTCTCCAACTCTTTTCAATATATTCCTTGAAGGAATTATGAGTAAGGCACTTGGAGGTCACATTGGTATTGTCAAGATAGGGGGGGAACCCAACGATTACCAATCTTCGTTTTGCAGATGATATCGACGGGTTGGCGGGTTCAGAAGCAGAACTCCAGGAATGGGCCAGAAGGCTCGATGAAACAGCTCTTGACTATGGTATGGAGATAAACGCTGGAAAGACAAAATTAATGACCAACAACGCTACGGGCTTCAACAGCAAGATAAAAGCTAACGGTCAGGAACTCGAAGTGGTTGACCGTTTTAAATATCTTTGGTCGATTGTCAGTGATGAAGGATCCAAATGTGAGGTGTTGGCCAGAATAGCACAGGCAATAGCGGCGCTTGCACGGCTTAACAAAATATGACAAGATAAACGGTTAGCACTACGCACGAAAAGCAGATTAATGCGTACACTGGTCCTGTCAATATTCCTCTATGCGTGTGAGACATGGACAGTTACAGCTGACCTCCAACGTAGGATACATGCCTTGGAGATGAGATGTTTCCGAAAACTTTCAAACGCCACGTACAAAGATCGAATTATAAATGAGGAAATATGAGATAGAATTACAACAGCAAATAGGGTCTTTCGAAGACCACTTGGCAACTGTCAAAAGAAGAAAACTCGCTTGGTACGGTCACATATCGAGATCAAATGGTCTTGCAAATACAATCTTCCACGGAAAGATGCATGGCAGACGACGAAGAGGCCGGCCCAAAAAGAGATGGGAGGACAACATAAAAGAATGGACCAGAAGAGTCAGAGGCAGCGGTATCTGACAGAGAGGGGTGGGGTGGGGTTGTGAGGATGTCTTCATGTGTGTCCCAACGACCTCACCGGTTACGGGATGACCTGACCTAACCTGACTGTTCTACCACTTGCGTATCTCCTCCATTCTGCTTAGCATTTCAGTTGTTGCCCATTGTTTCTTGTTTCTGCTTTCCTCTTATACAATTGTATTTTTGATGCCACTTTGGTGTCCTCTTTGAAGGTCTTTTTTATGTTCTGTCATCGTTGATTTGTGTCTTCCGCAACCAGTTCAACAATATTTCTTCTTCTTCCTCGTTCATCTTCAGACTTCAACTTCAATGAGGCAGCAGTCGACTCAAGGATATGTACGCCTTCTTACAGCTTCTTGTGTAAGGACACTAGCTGTTGCCAAATGCTACTTCTTTTGTCGGTATACAGTGGACAGGACTGCAAAATATGTTCTGCCTTCATGGGGGCTGTGCCGCAGGCACAAAGGTCTGTAGTGCCAATCTTGAACTTGTTGTACAGATGGCATCTAAGTCTGTTGTGACCTGTGCGTAGCCATGGAATTATCACCTGGAGAGTTGATTGTGTCCATAGTGGTCTTTTTTCAATTTTTCACTGTACGTTGCCTTGATGAATGTTTTTGTCTCATTGTATGTGATGTCCGTATCACTCTGCTGCAGCATTCCTCCCTCTCTGGCAAGTCTGTACGCCTCCTTGTTGCCTGGAATGTCGCAGTGGGCTCGTATCCACTGGACTGTGCTTTTTTTAAGCACTCGGACAGGCGTTCGAGCGAGTCTGCCAGAGCACCGAGTTCATTTTTGTGCTGGTTCTTGAGAGCCATTAACACTGCGAGGGCGTCTGTGAAAATGACCACTTGCTTTTCCACCTGCTCCTTATGGTCTATAAGGGTTTCAGCTGCTTACTCGGGGCACTGGCTTCGGCATTGAAGTTGCTGCCATGTCTCCCAGTGGCAAATGCTGCTGAGTATACTTTGCTTTTTAAACAGAAGGAAAATAAATCTCGTACTTTTTTGTAATTTATTTGGTTGCGTCCCTTGAATATTATAAAGTCATTTACGTTGAGTATAAAGAAAATTATTAAATGCTCAAAACTCGTATACGAACATAAAAATATTTAGAAATATAGTTTTTCCCCTATCGTGAATATTTACCTCCCGCTTTTCTTATCGACCTAGTGTCGACACCGGTGATTGACCCTGAGGTAATCCCTAAAAAGAACAAAATACATCTGAACTAAATAAAACTAAAGAATTACAGCGGAAGTTTTAAGCACCAGCGTCTGTTAACTCTTCCAAACTACTTACCCTAAGATTCGTGCCGCTACACTACCCTCCCCTTATTTGCACACTCAACACAATTTCACAATTCCCCTTCAAGATCGTATTATGTACTTTGTCGCTCTATGCATTCATCCACACTCAGATCTCTTCAGTCAAGTAACCTATACATCCACATTCGATCTATTCACGCATACTCGTGTGATCTGTTCGTTCGTACGAAAATAGAACATGTCACCTATAGTCGGAATCGTATTCATGTGGTCACACACTCAGTCGATCTGTGTATACACATATTTCACATCGTTCACTCGGTGTCCTACATGCGCCACGCACATTCAGATCTCTTGTCGTCACAGGGTGTCCAACATACACTCTTATAGAGCGACTAGCCAAAACTCGAAGATGTTGGTTGGTTCAGTCACCCTGCAACTCATTATATCTCTCCCAAACTCCTAATCAGCCTGCTAACTACTAGAAGCCTATCAAACGCTCTCCTATTCAGCCTACTTGCTAGTCCCTTGCCAGACCAGTCTGCTCAGTTCACCATAGTTGTCTGACTTAGCAATCCCCCTAGTTTGGATCTACCTCCAACTAGTTTTTATTGGACGAATGACTCAGAATTCCTGTCACTCTAAATGTTGCAGCAGAACGTGACCACCTCTGACTGCCACCAACCCGCCACTACCTAAATCGGAATGCCAGAGTGGTCAGCTCCTAACCCCCACCTGTACCAGACACATTCTTCCCCTAACCCATCGTTTCCTTATTCGACTTAGTATCGAGATCGTGATTGACCTTGGCACACATTCAGGTAACCTTTGTTCCAAGAGTCGCCGGCCTCATCACCCCTTCCCTTAACGCCCATGCTCCAGCTGGAATTGTTACAATTAGCCTATGCTTCGTATGAAACTAAGAGGCGAACCGAACAGCAGTAATTAAAATATGAACAATAATTATTAAAACCATAACGTCAGCGAGATTAACCACAAAAACCACAAGTGTTCTAACAGAAACAAAACAAATAAATGGAATAACACCAAAAAGAGCCATATAACATTCGTTTTGAATAAGCAGAATGGTCACAATTTCTATCACAAAGCGAATAGGTTAGAACGACGGATAGACTGTCTATGTACGTTATTAATAATGCATCAGTCTTCGTCAAGACAATGTTGCCTATTACAATCGCCGTACAAATATGGAAATCGGTTATGGTCTTGTATACTAGAAAATAAATCTACAAATGAACAAAGGAAACATCCTGAATTATTAATGTTTTATGAGATGTAGGGTAGAATTACTCAATGTTTGAATTCAGAAGAAAATAATGGAATTGGGCAACATTAATAATGATTGTAGTAATAATTAAAAAAATAATTTGAAAAACAAATCTGGTAAGTGTTCACATTTATAACACGGAGGAACAAAAATAAATTGGCCTAACTAACAAATAATACATTCGGCAGCTAGAGACAATACAAATACTCACATAATAACCTCATCATTGATATACGTATGTATTTGTATGTATATGTGTGTTTGCATGCTTTATGTATATATGTTTATCCTTGGATTCATAGTTTCCCCAGCAGACTGTTGAGACGAAATCATTCCAGAGTTGATCAGCGAGCGGTGATTCGGTTTCTAACAGCTGAAGGATGTCGACCAGTTGACATTCATTGCAGAATGCTGGCAATGTATCGAAGACAACAGTGAAGAACTGGACAACAATGTTTATTGAAGGACGCGAGTTAACGAAAGATCTTCCGAGACCAGATCAGACTCAAATTGTTGCACGAGAAGATGCCATCGCCAAAATTGATGTAGCAATTCGGTTGGACCGTCGCCGGAGCTTACGTTCGCTAGCAGAGGAAATCGTGGTGGCACTAGAGATAGTTCAAATGGTGGTTAGCAAGAAACTGAAGTATCGGAAGATTTTCACAATGGGTTCCGATACTTCAGTTTCTTGCTAACCACTATCTGAACCAGCGACACAGCAAATTCCTCTGCTAGGAAACCGAAGTTCCGGCGACGGTCCACCCGAATTGCTGCATCAATTTTGACGATGGCATCTTCTCGTGCAACAATTTGCACCTGATCTGGTCTCGGAAGATCTTTCGTTAACTCGCGTCCTTCATTAAACATCGTTGTCCAGTTCTTCATTGTTCTTCGACACACTTTTGTTACCATACATTGCCTGCATTCTTCGATGAATTTCAACTGATCAATATTCTTCAGCTGTTAGAAACCGAATCAACCGCTCGTTGATAGAGGAGGGCGTGGGCTAGTGGTTAAGTGACACGGCTCACAAACTGAAGGTACTGGGTTCGATCCCCATCACAGCACCGGCGTTACCCCGGGGAAGAAAAACCCTTAGAAAATGCAAGAGGAAGCAGACCCTTAAATAAAATGCTTCGGATGCACTTGGTTGACAGGCGCAAAACAAAAACCACAGTACAACGCACTCCGCCTTGGGGAATAGAGAAATAAGGTGAACGCAAAAAACAAAAAACCGCTCATTGATCGACTCTGGACGGATTACATATCACACCCGCCATGTTTTCAAAGGTCTGCTGGGGAAACTATAGGTTGGTGAATAATGACATTTTGCAAACTTATCGGTTGGTGCTGTTTACACTTGAAGTGACATCATCATGCTCATCGTAGGTATTTCCACTTAGTGCAGTTGGGTCCGGTTTTATTTGAACACGCCTCGTATGTATGTACGTGTGAGGTGTGTTCAAAAAGTAACCAACCTTTGGACCGGTAAAATACAATTACTCACCTGCAGGTTTGATACCATAATCCCCTTCAAAGTACTCTCCTTGGGACTCTACACACTTCTCCCAGCGGTTCCGCAATATCAGGAAGATCTTTTGGGCAATGGAGTACAGCTGGCTAGTCGCATCCCGCTTGTCTTCTCCTGACTCAAATCTGGTCCCTTTCAACGGAATTTTATCTTGGGAAAACGGCCAAAAATTGCAAGAAACCCGGCGAACCAGAAAGTCTGAATCAGATGAGAAGAATTGATCGGCAAGTTGTCCTGGCGGAGCTGCCAAGTTCCCGTTGTCCACAGGTCCCGTCATTTCCGTCGAAGCGTATCACGAAGTCAACTGATGAGCTTCAGGTATTACTCTTTGGTAAATGTTTAGACCTTATGGTGCGTAAAACAGGGTATAACATACGGAGCTCACCAAAATGCTTAAATGTTTACATATTGATAGCAAGGACCTCCGAAACATTCAAACTTGGTATTGGGGACAGACTGTGCTATAAGAGTTAACAAACAAGTGGGAGACTATAAAAAGATAAAAGGGTGTGACGCAAGGTTGTGTTCTGTCCCCCGACCTGTTCTCTCTTTCCGAGTTAATCTTGAGAGACATACGGACAATGCCAGGAATACCAATTGGCAGACAGAACATAAATAATCTCCGATATGCTGATGATATTGTATTGATAGCCTAGACTGAAACCGACTTGCATGAAATGGTAGACATGGCAGTTCAGCAGAGTAAAAACAAAGGTCGCAGTTTAAATAAAAAGAAATCGGAAGTGATGTTAGTGACAAAGAAACCAGACTCGCCAGAATGCTGCTTCAAAGCGAAGGTGACGAAATTGAGACAAGTTAATACGTTTAAATGTCTGGGCACATACATTGGAAGATGCAATTACGAAATAAAATGCAGAACAGTCTCAGCAAAATCGATCTTCCAGACCATGAAAGGAATATTATGCAACAAAACCTTGTGGCTGGAACTAACAAAGAGACCCTTTGGATGCTACATGGAACCAGTAATGACATATGGCTGGGAATCATGGACAATTAACAAGCAAGTGCTTAGATCTTTGGAAGCAACAGAGATGTCGTTTTACAGAAGAATCTTGCCGATACCATAGACTCAAAGAAGACTAATTATATAGTACTCGAGGAGGCACAATCAAAGACAAGGATTAGAACAAGACAGTCATCTTTTTGGGGGCATGTTATGAGAAGAGACGGCTTGGAGCACGTCGTGACAATGGAAAAGATAGCAGGAAAGCGAGACAGAAGACAGCCGAGAGAGAAGATTATGTACAGCCTGAGAGAATGGCACGAGCGACAATCAACAAGGCAAAGGCTGCCGTCCATCGTAGGCGATTATGGCATCATTTATTTGCTAGCGCTATTTTTAGTAAGGATTAACTGCGCTACTTTTTATCCTCACTCTTTCGTCTCGAGTCGCCTGACCCCAATAACAAGTCAAGGACAAGACGACATGGGGGCGAGTACGAGATTCAGGGGACTCCGCATCAAGCACCTGTGAAAAAGACGGCGGAGTCTGGAGTCAAACCCACACCACCTAACGAGGCCGACGGCTTAACCACTTCGCCACGGAATCCCGACAATCAACAACAGTAAACGACATATGTGATAGAAATGGATAGAGAACCACGATCGCCAACGTCAGGTGTACCTGATCACACCGGTCCTGGTCACACAATCAATATAAATGCTGAGAGCTTCCTTTATCATCAGTGTAATTTGCCACCTTTTTGATAGTATAGTTATTTGTCCGCAAATATCTTCTTATTCTTCTTCGCACGCTGTCAGACGTCAACTTGTATTTGTTCGAAGAAAGCAGCTGTCATCCTAAGGCTGTCGACACTGCTATAGAGCTTGTCTAGTGTTGGGATTGGTGATATCCACATGTGCTTTCTCTGGTCCTCGTAGGTCGGGCAATTTTGCAGTAGATGTTCATCGGTAATTTTCCCTGTACCACAGGTGCATTCGTCAGTGCCACCTATCTTCAGTTTATTGAATAGATGGTACCTCAGTCTGTTGTGGCCTGTGCGGAGTCTGAAGACCACGACCTGCTCTCTTCTGCCCAACTGGTAATAGGCATCATTTTTTGTGTAGCCAGTATGTTCTATTTCCCATTTGGCCATGTATCTGGCCCTAATAAACCTTTAAGACTCTTCGTAGGTCACACTAGATTCTAGTTGTGGTAATCTTGCACCTTCTTTTGCCAGTCTGTCTGCCTCCTCGTTGCCTTGAATGTTACAGTGGGATTGAACCCACTGCATCACTACTCTTTTTGGTGCGGACTGCTGGCATAGTTGACAGGTCCGCAAATATAACATTACAAAAACAATCCGCACCATTCACAAGGCATATTGAGCTCATATAATCCACTACACAAATGACAACAAGGAGATGTGGTTGCAATAACTGCTACAGATTGTGTCGCTCCATTTGACGCTCGAGGCTGTCGGTCTCATGTGAAATAACATGCCGTGGCTATAGAAAAGAGAAGCACTGGGTCATTTGCGTCAGGAAACTGAAGCCACCAGCCCACTTAAATTGGTGGTCTGTTTTTGTATGGCGCATGACGAAGGCTGGTTCCAGAAAAGTACAGACAGACATTGATGTTTCACAGAATACACGTACTGCACTGGTATGACAGGGTTACTAATGTAGAACTTCTGGAACTCAGACAGCACTGGTATAACAGGGTCACTAATATAGAGCTTCTGAAACTCGGACAGCACTTGTATGACAGGGTTACTTATGTAGAACTTCTGGAATGAACAAGTCAATCCCAAGTGTGTCAGGACATAATGCGGAGAAGATGAACGTGACTAGGACATGCATTAAGGAGAACACCAAGCAGCGTTATCCATCAGTCTCTGTTCTGGACCACAAAGGAGTAGAGGGTAGCCTAGGCACACTTGGAGAAGGGAAATATCCATAAACATGGCAAAAGCCAGTCAGACATGGGACCAACTAAAGATGATGGAAGGCAAAAAGGTTTGGCACGTTCATTAAGAGTCTATGCCCCACTAGGGGTTAAAAAAAAAGAAGCCAATTGGTGATGATGACTTCTGATAATATAAACTTACTGTAAACTGAAAAGGGATTTATTATTAGATAACAGAAGAGAGACAATGTCACAGATAATACAGCATAAAGATAAACAGTGCATTGTTACATAACAGAAAATCTAATAAAGTTTTCAGACATCCAGAATATGACCAGGACAATGTTTTACATAAACTGTACCAGACAATTGGATGCAGGGTCACTAGATTCCCTACTGTCCAACCGCCCCGGGATAGTAAGCCGGCAGAACGATAATGGATGGAAAATAAGGAGATAACAAAAAACGTGGCGGAAATAGTGAGAGACAGCTTTAGAATGTTGATGAAGTAAACGAAATGAGTTTAGGGAGAGAGAGCACAGAGCTACCGGTTATTTTAAAGCCATAGCAAACAAGAAATTGTAAACGAGAGGTGAAAAGAACTTATAACACGGGTGGGTCATGATAGTTAGTTCTCTTTGGAAGTTCTGGCACATGCAACAAAAGATGAATATAAAGACTACAAGCCAGCTCATCCCCACTATGTATGACATTACAGAGAGACCCCTGATAGATGAAGTGAATGGTCTTGGATTTTGTAATCAATATGTTACCCAGAGAGACAAAGGGGATAGAGATGTGCACCTGGAATTAGGAAATATGTTCTAGACAGTGCCATCAGGGAAGAAAACTACGTAATCTTGGTAACTGAGGCAGACGTGGCACCTATTTGATGCTCAGGCTTGAACACTGCTTCAAGTCCTGGTGGAGTAGAGTATTGCCCCACTAATCAGCTGGGTGAGGCAGAAATTATAAATGTGGAGTATTTCAATGCCACCATAATGATTACACCTGTGTCAGAAAACTGGCTCCTTGGTTATCTGCACCAACTTCCTTCACCTGGCAAACTGTATATGCTCTTCCAGAGCTAATCACTCTACAGAACGTCTATACAATCGCAGTCAGTCACGACCTGGAGGATGCATATAACTGTCTCCTGTGAGACCTTGAAACGCTGTTTGAAGCAGTGGGGAGTTAACCCATTTCTGGTGAGTTTAATATCAGCCTACCTGATGGTGAGAACAGCTGCATGGAATCTCAGACATCAGAACCAATGTGATATGCCTAGGACTGCTGCAAAGTTCTCTATCCTCACAAGTGCTGTTTAACATCTACACGATGAAGGTGGCCAATGTTCAACCCATAAGGCCAGGACAAACACTAACTTTTGCAGATGACTTCCTGGTGTACAGGCCTGGTTCACATAGGGATGAGATGGTCAGAGACATACAGGAGACAATGAAGACAATCCCATAGCGATTCCAGCACCAAGACCAATCCTAACAAGGCCTGCATTATGTGGTGTCCTTTAAACAATGCTATATAGTAGACTGACCTCCCAGGTTTGATTGATATGTTGTCTTCTTCTTCTTCATATGCTGTCAAACATCGACCTGGATTGACAGGCTGAAATACCTTGAAGAAACATATGATTGTAACCTCTCATATAGGTACCATGTCGGTCAGACAATGCAGAGATGCAAGCAAGACCCGGGAGCACACAAGACTACGACAGTGGCAAAATTACAAAAATGGCCACTTTTTGTCTTATATCATCATTTGGTACTGTCAGTTGTTGAATACGGACTGGGAATCCTCACATTATCAAAATTATAGTGTAAACGGTTAAAATGTATCCAGAATGAAAGTATGCTACTGGTTCTGGGATGTACTAGAGATACCCTGATCTTTATTGCGTTAGACATGCCAAAGTCTATATGCAGGTTATCATAGATTGACGGTACTCCTACACAATAACATTAAAACAGCAACATTATGGATGTCACAGGCAAATAGAACAATTGAGCAGTTAAGAGAGAAGAATAGGTTCACATTGTCCATAGAAGGAGATTACCACAAAGTCTTCACAAATCTACGTAGGGTAAGGAAATCAGAGCTCGAGGTTAGTCAGTTGATAAATGATTTCCTACGGTGTAGTGATGCCTCGTAGTGAGATAACTGGTTAGGGCTTCTCCGACAGAGTTAGAGGTCAGGTTGTTGCTGAGCAGAGTGGAGCGTACAGAACAGCAACCTCCAGTATGATTGGAGGCAGAAGCAGTGATTGCAAGTGAGATGAGTATCTAAGACTTCTATAACAGCGGTAGTCATCGCTTTAGACTCTCATGCCTTACTTTGGAAGGTACAGAAGGGCTGGATAAGGTATGAAAGTATGGCAGTTATCATTAAGTGCCCTGCCGGCGGGCGTTCATCGACCTCCATTTGTTTCTATCACGTGTGTCGTTTACCAACTATGTTGACTGTCGCCCATGCCATTCTCTCAGGCGGTGCAACATCGTCTCTCTCTCCCTTCCTTTGTCTCTCTTTCCTGTTGTCACAATGTGCTCCAAGCTGCCTTTACTCATAACATGCCAAAAAAAAAGATGACTGCCTTGTTCTGATCTTTGCAATGACGTGTCTTTGAGTCTCTTAAAGTAGTGTATTATTAGTCTTGCTTGCAGTCCATGGCCCACAGCATTCCTTTGTAAAACCACATTTACGTTGCTTCCAAAGATTTATGCTCTTGCTTGCTGATTGTCCTTGATTTACTGCCATTTGTCAGTAATGGTTCCATGTTGCACCCAAGGACTATCTTTCTCAGTTCCAGAAGCTGCAGAGATCTCAAACGTGCAGAGGCTACTCATTCAAGGCAATGAAAGTGTGGACATCCTTGCCTCACAAGCCCCTGGTACGGACGGGTATATTAGATACAGACAGTAGTGACCACCTGATAGATGATGACACCAACAGATGAATAAGCAATTCACAGACTGCAGAACTTTGAGGTTCGAGCAAACTGGGACACAATAGAAGAACTATCAGTATCCACACCCTAGGCATTTACTGAAATAGGCTGATCACCTATGGGTTGTCTGGAATGCAGTGAAGTCGATTATTACAAATAGAACAGTTTTTCATGCAGTGAAAGAGAAATGCGTGCTATAAATAAGTAGATTGGTTGAGTTTGAATACAATAAAATCTGAACTGTCAAAGAGAAGCAACAATGAAAAGCTATATTCATCTCATAGAATGATATCAACATCTTTATCAATGCCTTCCACAACCAACTGTCTACTTCTGTTGTTGTTTTTCTACCCAGATTTTAATGTCACCACGCATGCATTCTCTTTCATCTTCCTCCTCTTCTCTTATTCTTGATATTTCCTGTTGTCACAAAATTTTCAAGGACTTCCTGCTTGGCGTATGTCACCAATAACAATTGATTGCAATCTTTCTATTTTGGTTAGATGTGATCTATTGACATTATTTCCCCGTAACAATTGTTTGGATCTTTTAGCTGTCCAAAGAATATGAAACATTCTTAGGAACCAATTTTTGGTAGCTATCAGTGATTTAGTTATTCGTTGTCCAGGACTCACTCCCGTAATGCAATATTGGTTCTACGTAGCACTGCAGTACTCTCTTTCATTGACATGGATCTGTTCATTAGTATATTCATTATTATCTGGAAGACCATTTTCAGCTGTGCCATTGTTCTTTATTTTAGGTATACTTCTTCCATCGTAAGGTATCAAAATGTTTATATTTGTCCTCACAGAGACACCCATAGAAGCAACAGAGATGCTAATATCGCTAGATAGAGAAGGCAAGAAAGCAGGCCTTACCATAAACCATATTTAGATCTAGTCCTTTTTCTTCAGTCCAAGTTGAGGACTCTGTTTACACAGTCTTCCACTCCAAGTGGAGGAAGATACCACTATCTTCACACAGAATCATTCATTTACTCCTAATTCAGAAAGGCCTGATCATGAAACTACCACACAAATAAAGCATACACTAACAACAGAATGTGATAATTTTTAATATGTTTCACAAATAAAAGCATTGAGTGATAAGACATATGATACATCCATACAAGTCAAATACTGGTCTCAAACATTCAACAACCTCACTTGGTCACATCTGACACTAGGGACCAAACATTCAACAACCTCCCTTGGTCACATCTGACAATAGGGACCAAACACTCAATCATTGACCCTGAGCTTCTCCAAAAGAAACACATTAGGATAAACAGATGCAAGTTCTTTAGTAAGGATGTGCAACATGAAACACATAGACCGGCAAAACATACAATGAGGTTATGCCATTGGTCTTGTAGTGTGAAGACACGACAAAATAATGTAACATGAACAAAATGACTGTCTCGGTTTTCTAATTGGTAAACAAAGTTGTATGAAGAAACAAAATTAACATTTAATGATGACAGTCAAGGATCGACGCAGGATACCGGTAGTGAGAATGAGCTAGTCCTGCCTTGTTTTGAGAAATCTTTGGGTAACCTTGTCTTTTTCACTGCAAACACAACCAAAAATTCAATGTAAATACACTGCTGCAAACATGACAGACATATAGTGACAGCTCTTGGTGACTCAGAACTTTTGTGATTTGTCAAATTGTTAGCATCATAAACAGAAGTCTATTTGTACCTTTTTTCATTACAAATAGTCACAGAAAATAATCTGAAGTGAAGTGTGATCAAATTGACCAGTTGAGATGATACACAATGCACATGGTAGCCACTAGATCATGGGTCATTAACCAGTGGGCTTCATTTCCTCTCAGGGAGATGAGAGATTTTGAACATCGCAAGGGGTTACTATGTTTCAGTTTATTAGTTATGAAAATTTTTTAAACAACTTTTATTCAGGTTTTAAAATCCAACAACAGTCTAAATTGCTATTTAATTTGTAAAACATTATAAAAATGATACAAGTAAATGTACATGTAATAATATTGAGAGGGTAAAAAAAATCGTAATATTATATGCATATTATTTGGATTGTACCAAATATTATTTGAGTAGGACAATCTTGAAAAGGGGGAAATGACAGTTTGACATATAGGGAAAGTATGCATGGGTCAATAATGGTTGTAGACCACTGCAATAAATGACTGCCTGCTTATAACTGTCTACTATTTTAATATAAAGATTTCATTCAATACCACTAGAAGAGTAACAGTGCTACAATATCTGCTTATATGTCTCAGACAACACACAGACTTGTGGCAGACAGCTCTACAACAAATTCAGCAGATAGAGAGACTACTGAGATAGAGTAGAGATGGGTAAGAGAGAGAGAAATATATATTTATAGAAAGAGTACTGAGATAGTGGAGATGGGTAGGTAGAGAGAGAGAGAGAGAGAGAGAGAGAGAGAGCAAGAGATAGATAACTGAGATAAAGTGGAATAGAAGAATGGTAAGGTGATGAGCGTGTTGACGAAGCTGGACTGGGGTCCTCCAGGTGGTTGTGCTATATTTGGCTAAATCTGCATGTCACTCACTACTACAAAGATCATATCGATACACTTTGTTAGCCAAACTGCCAC
This sequence comes from Ariolimax columbianus, assembly GCA_036924085.1. Classification (NCBI taxonomy): domain Eukaryota; kingdom Metazoa; phylum Mollusca; class Gastropoda; order Stylommatophora; family Arionidae; genus Ariolimax; species Ariolimax columbianus. The sequence goes on along the minus strand of JAVGWX010000001.1, from coordinate 168,413,517 downwards.
GAAACAATCTGTTTCCAGGGATAATTGTCTGGAAGAGAAGTGGTCTTGGCCAGTATATTTCGCCTGACCCTGACTAACATTGTCTGACCAGACATTAGTCTCCTATCCCCGTAAAAGTAGTCCCAAAGCAGACACTTGTCAGGGATGAAGTATTGAAAGATTTAATTGTGCAAGGTCACAGCTTATATGAGGTGTGGTGGCCAGTGTCCTTCCTTGCTGCCTTTCCTTCAATAAGTCAGGTACCCATTCACCACTGTATCAACTGAGAGAATGGGCCATACCATGGACAAAAATTTTATACAATGTAATAGTGCAATTTGACAGAAAAAAAAATCTGATAATAATAAAGTAACAAAAATGATAAAGAAAGTTATGGCAAATAATAAAAAAGAAGTAAAATGGTTTGGCAGCCCATATTTTCTAGACATACTATGGGACATTACAGCTGCGAATCGTACAATAGTTGAAAAAAAACAAAAACATACATGATACAGAAAGAGAAGAGTATGGACAGTTCAACATCATGACTTGGAAGAAAGTGGATAAACAGAATTGTTTAAAAGCAAACAAAATTTAAAACAGCAGACACAATGCCCTACCCGAGTTTGAAAAATCACACAATCATATAACTTTAACCTTGATGGAGGCATGAGTATCCAACAGCCAGGTCGTACATACATGCACTATCTGGCAGAGGGTACATGCATACGGTACTTACATAATGTAAACAACAACACCCCAACCTGACACAGCATCACGATCAACAGCATTCATCAAAGCCTGCGAGATGGTCTCAAACAGATCATCTGGTTCCTGGAAAATTATAGTACAAAAAAACTGACGTAGGTCACATACACTTGTTTACTTTTGTCATACAATCCAAATAATTAACAGCAACTGTGTAATCAGTAATCCTGGTTTTCAAATAGATAGAAGTTGTCTGATGCCAGGTAGCAAAGTCATTTCAATCTTTTTCCATCTCTGCACTCTGTTGGACCCTGTCTTTACTCAGGCCATCTCTCCATCTCATATGTGGGCGACCAAGTGGACATTTAAAGTTGTTAGGGTCATTAGGAACATCACTTTTTTTGTTAATCTATTGTCAGGCATTCTTACAATGTCTACAATGTCACTGAAGGAGATTGACGCCTGACTTCTGTCTTGCGAATTGAATCACGAAGAGAGACTGTCAGTGTAGGCTTCTCTGCATCTGCTTTTCTCAGGTTCAATACCTCACAGCCATATATTATGACTGTAATAATCAGACCTTGAAGACATGAGAATTTGGTGTGACATTTTTCATCTGCTGAAGCATGAGTTTGATGCTAGTGAAGCCAAACCATCCTTCTGTTCTCCTGCATGAAATCTCCAGATTTTATATACGGGAGTTTGAAATATCTTGGCAAAGGTAAATGTATGAATTCACATTTTCAACAGAATCATTTCCAACCTGTAGTTCCTCTTGTGAGGAAAAAGTGTTCAATTTGTGTTCTCTTTTTATTCATTTTGGGCCAACAACCACATTTGCTTTGTTGAGCTCATTTTGACATTGCTCAGCCTCTGAACCTGTGGTGGTAGATGATTTCTCAGACTCTCTGAATTTGTGGCTGAAGATGATTGCTCAGTCTCTGTGAATCTGTTGCTGAAGATGATTGCTCAGTCTCTCTGAATCTGTGGCTGAAGATGATTGCTCAGTCTCTGTGAATCTGTTGCTGAAGATGATTGCTCAGTCTCTCTGAATCTGTGGCTGAAGATGATTGCTCAGTCTCTCTGAATCTGTGGCTGAAGATGATTGCTCAGTCTCTCTGAATCTGTGGCTGAAGATGATTGCTCAGTCTCTCTGAATCTGTTGCTGAAGATGACTGTATCATCCGCAAAGCTTAGGTGAGTGTACATTTCTCCATCTAGGTAGATGCCTTTATCTACCCAATTTAGTTTTGTAAAGACTATATAGAAAAATTATCAGAATACCATGAACTGACAAAAATAAGAATGCAGACATTGACAACAGTTGAGCATAGAGGAGAACTGGTTCATAAATTTCACTGTGATCAGAAAATTGAAATACTTTGGCCACATCAAAAGACACAACGGTCTTGAGAGAACGGTAATGGAAAGTATGTTGCCGGGCATGAGAGGCAGACCAAGAAGGCGATGGCACCAAGATGTCAAGGAATGGTTGGGCATGACTGGAGCAGGCTGAAGATCTAGTTTCTTTCAGACAGGATGTGATGAGAGCGACATTCTGAAAGGACATGCTACATGATGATGAATGACGTTCTTAAGCACTGTTGTGAAAAGAGAGATTTTTGTACCACCTTGTCAAATTGTATTGGTACACTGATTGGCTGATGAAATAAGACAATACTAATGAGCAGCCCTCATTTATCTCTTCTATCAGCTGAGCATACTTTTATTCAATACCTTGATTTTTCAAAGCATTTACCACTGCAGTTTTTTCAATGCAACCAAAGGCATTTTTATAGTCCACAAACACAAAGGACATGTGAACTCTCAGTGATCTTTCCATTAAATGATTGAGTGTGTGGAGGTGGTCCATGGTTGAGTAGCCTATCTTGAAATCAGCCTGCTTCCATTGTTGATTCTCACTAAGTTTTTTCCCTCATCTATTCAGAATCACTCTTTTGAAACGTTTGTACATGTATGAAAGCAAACAACTTTTTCAGTGTTCCTTTTTTTTTTGCTTAATAAAATACTAAACACATGAAGTATTCATAACAAAAAAATATCTTAGTATTGTACATTAAAATCTCAGCAGGAAGTGTACAAACAATCAACGTTTAAATGTCATTCATTTTTCTCATTGTCTGCTCAAATCAATGTTGTCCTATTAATATCATTACTTTCACAAACTGAGCTTGTATTTACTATCCACATCTAATTCAGATGTGTCACCCATGTATTGGTCAAATTCTGAGTCATCTCTCAGCTCCTCATGCAAAAATCCATTAAAGAAAAAGCAATGACATAAAAAATTGTGCCATAAAATTTAAATATTGATCGATGTTTTTCAAAATAAGGTCTAGTTCCTATCAAAGACAGATGTGTCGGACCAAAAGGTGCAAATATCGCAGTCAAGCTGTAAACTAGTGACAACGCATTCCATTCTCCGGCTACATTCTGGTACTTGCAAAGCCCTGTTCAGAGCTTGGTAGCGGGAGATTGAGAATGGACGCAGAAGAAGAAGAGGAGGTCTAGTTAAATAGTACTAAATTGTCGCTATTCGCCAAGTGTTAACACAATCTGGCAGATTCAGACTAAATAACACTCTGACAGCAGAGATACTGGTTCTGACAGCTGTGTTATAGGCCAATTCTGATGGTTAAAGGTTAAACAATGAACAAAAATGTACTCAGAAATATAACTATCCATTTTAATGCTTTCAACTCATAACTTCAAAAAATGTAAGTACCAGGTAGTGAAAATTTGGGCAATTATCTTGAGCAACAATATAAAGGTGGACATTTTCAACACTCAGTAACGTTTTGTCAAAAAAGACCAACAACATTATATTCTTGCTTCACATCTAACAGTATCTCATTAGAAACTAACAAAATGTTGTAAATGTAATCATCAATGATCACGTCAAAGAACAACTAATCTATTACACGCCAATATTTGAAACTGTAATTATACTGTACATTCCAAAGTGCAAGAATATAACATTTTTTACACACACACAAACTTTTATCATTGATATTTTAATTATATTAGTGTAATTTAAAATCAAAAAGTATATTTATATTGCACAGTAAAATGGTTCAGAAAAATATAACTTAATGTTTGTTTGAAAAAATATAATTTTCATACAATTTGTAAATAATAAATTAGGAATTTGTTAAACCCCACATTTTAACTGCATTTTTTGTTAAATGTATAAAGCTATATTTGTCAATTAATGTCAACCACATTGCCATCCAGTGCAATTTATTATTTTTGTTTTAAAGTACACAATTATTATATATGTGTAAATGCAAGAGGAAAAGAGTTAACTCCCTGCCTGAAAAAGCTCAAATTTCAAAAAGGTACTCCAAAACTGAGCTAACTATTTACAAAAATGGACAATGCCAAATGTAATGGAGAAGGTCTATAAATAGGGAAAAAACTGGAACATATGCTTGCCCACATAAGACAAAGAATACAAATAAATTTAAATGAGGGAAAATTTTGCAGCAACCATGCACAATTAAGGTCAGGAAAATGTAGCTCCAAGGAAATGAGCACTTACTAGATTGGGTTCCCATAGAGACTCGCACATGCCATACATCTGTTCTGAGCAAGTACCACTGACAACAAAGTCATCTGTTTCCATAGGGCATCCAATCAAATCCATTGATGCAATGTAAGGTTCAAAGGTTTTGGGATCCAAGCCAGCAATTACTGGCTCCACAAAGTATGGTCCAAATCTGAAACAATCAAGCAACAGCAATAAACAGGTGTCAGTGATACAATACATACACTATCTATGCATACATTGTGTTACGAATGCCATTCTTGGTCCTTACTAGCAACCCATAAGAGTAAGATCCAGAGAGGTACGATGCGCTGTGTGAGAAGTGCAGATGGAAATACAATTCGTGACCAAACCCACAACACGACGCTGACGCAAACAGTGGGGACTAACCCAGTTAGGGCCTACACTGACTCTCAACAAACCCAGTTAGTGCCTACACTGACTCTCAACAAACCCAGTTAGTGCCTACATTGACTCTCAACAAACCAAGTTAGTGCCTACATTGACTCTCAACAAACCCAGTTAGTGCCTACATTGACTCTCAACAAACCCAGTTAGTGCCTACACTGACTCTCAACAAACCCAGTTAGTGCCTACACTGACTCTCAACAAACCCAGTTAGTGCCTACATTGACTCTCAACAAACCCAGTTAGTGCCTACACTGACTCTCAACAAACCCAGTTAGTGCCTACACTGACTCTCAACAAACCCAGTTAGTGCCTACATTGACTCTCAACTAACCCAGTTAGTGCCTACATCGACTCTCAACAAATCAAGTGGTTTGGTCATTTAGTCAGAACGCATTACGACCAACCTGCAGCGAGAGCATATCATATGCAGGTCTACGGTCCACGAGCAAGAGGCACGCCTCGACAGATCGAGGGTGTCTCTGGCACTCTCAGGAAGTTACACCTAACGACAGCTCAAGCCTCCCATTTGACAATAACAAGAAATCTACGCATCAAACTTCTCTGCCATGCTGTATGGCAAGAGCAGTAGGACAAAAGAAGAAGAAGTGATACAACAAATAGAAGTTCATGGAGAGAAAATAAACTGCAAATAAAATAAACTGACAAGTAATATTCAAATATATTAGTATAACAAAGTCAAATTGATAAATTGTCACTGTATTGAAAAGTAATTGTTTAAAAAAATGTAATTTCATAAATGAGTTCTACTGACAAAAAAACACACACAAATAAGCTATCCATATCGTTTTGGACTAAAATTGAACTAGAACATCTTGCAACAAAACAAAAAACAAGATAACTTTTGTTTGTTACAAAATTTCAGCTGTTAAAGTAAAACACTGATAATTCAACCAAATGTGTCAGGGTGAGCCCACATGATTCTTTAGCAGTTGGTTTTGAGTGTAAAGAAAAGGACTATTTCATAATAGCATATAATTCTCACCGTCTTTCATACAACAGGTTTGAGACCATGCTCATAAATGTCTTGGGTTTGATTCGCCTATTTTCCCTGAGTTCATACATGTTCAGTCTGAACTTTACCCTCTGACATCTGTGAATGGATCATATATATATTTGTTACATTATAAATTGGTAACAAATGTTTCCAAAATCTACGTACAACTTAAACTATATGCCATTGCTCTAAAATCATTACACTCAGCCCATTTTAAAACTCATTTCTCATAAAACCAAAGGGAAATAAATTTCTTCTTCTTCTTCTTCATCCGTTCTTTCTCAATCTCCCACTACCAAACCCTGAAAAGGCTTAAGTGGCAGAATGTAGTCCAGAGAACGGAATGCGTTGTGTCGTAGTTTACAGCTTGGCTGCGATATTTGCACCTTTTCGGTTCAACACATCTGACTTCAGCAAGCATTTTTTGAGTACCGGGTTAGCATTCCCTCTTCAATCCCTCCTTCTTAGCCAATCTGCTCTGCTGCAGCCTGTTATCCAGGATCACCACGTGGAGGTGTAGAAGGGACTTGGTAGCTATGGTTCACTGGCCCTGACGCTAGCAGTCAGCTATGGGTCGCTGACCACTGCAGCTCATTTACTGCTCAGCATCTTGATCCCGAAAATAAATTTGAGATGTGATGTTTCTTCTTCTTCTTCTTCTGCGTACACAGTCAGACAGTAACCATTATTTTCTCGAAAAAAGCGGCGGTCATCCTGAGACTCTCGCCACTACCATAGAGCTTGTCTTGCAGTTCCACTGCCAATGGCCACATCTGCTCTCTCTGATCCTCGTATTTCGGGCAGTTCTGCAGCAGATGTTCAGTGGTCATTTTACCAGTACCGCACGGGCATTCGTCGCGGGCATTCGTCGGTACACCCTATCTTCAATTTGTTGAAGAGGTGGTACCTCAGTCTGTTGTGGCCAGTGCGAAGTCTGAAGACAACGACCTGCTCTCTTCGGTTCAACTGGTAATAGGCATCGTTTTTGGTGTAACCAGTATGTTCGGTTTCCCATTTGGACATGTACCTGGCTTTGATAAGCCGTTTTGACTCTTCGTACGTCATACTGGTATCTGTTTGTGGTAGCCTTGCACCTTCTTTTGCCAGTCTGTCTGCCTCCTCGTTGCCTTGGATGTTGCAGTGTGACGGAACCCACTGTACCACTACCCTTTTTGGTGCGGACTGCTGGCACAGTTTGCAGAGTGCTGCTCTTAAGTCATTAAGCTCAGTGTTTTTCTGGCTTTTTAGCGCTGTGACTACTTCGAGAGCATCTGTCAGCAGGACTATATGGCTCTCATTTTCACTGTGTGTTACCATTTCTTCCACTGCCGCCCTCAGTGCCTCTGCTCTGAAATTGCTTGTGTACTTACCAGTAGCGAATGACAGTGTTATTTTTCTGCCATTTGGTAGGTCCAGGAATGCTCCTGCCCCTCCGTTCTGTGTAGTGTTTGTTACAGATCCGTCGGTGTATGCATGGGTCCAGTCCATGCTTGGGTAGCTTTTCGTTATGAAGCTTAGGGTAGTGTCTCTCCTTTCTTTTTCACTCTGGCAGTTTTTGTTTGCAATACCTGGTATATTTTCTACCACCTCTGGAAATATATCCTGCCTCCAAGTAGGTTTTCGTACAGTAGTGATGGGTTTTGGTGTTGTTAGTGCGTTTATGGGATCTTCGTGCATCTTTGCTTTGGCTATTTCTGCAAAGTTTCTCCGCTTTAGTTTCCCATTTCCCAAATTGTTTAGTCTCTGGTACATTGGATGGTCCGTCAGTCTTCGGAGTTTCTCTGACTGCAGCTGGGCTCTGCAGTCTCTTCTATCGGTCATGGATTGCAGTTTTGTAATCTTTTCAAGTTCTACAATTGGCGTTGACTTCATGCCACCTGTTATAATTCTCATGGCTTGGTTTTGAAGTTTGTTAACTTTATCGAAGTTCGCCTTCGCTGCTGTTGTCCATGCCGCAATGCCATACTCGAGAACTGGTCTCACTCTTCCAGTGTACAGTTTCTTTAGTATGCCTTCGTCTGCTCCCCAGCTTGTGCCAGCAAGTTTCCTCATGATCGCCATTCTTTCTCTGGCTTTCATTCGGTTTCTCTCAATCTGACTTTTCCATGTCATGCGCCGATCAAATGTGACTCCCAGATAGGTTGGGTTGTCGTTTGGCTGCAGGATTTTGCCATTTAGGCTTAATTTGGTACTTTGGGGTTTTAATGAGAGCGAGAATATTGTGCACGTGGTTTTCTCCTCGTTTATTTTGACCAGCCATGAGTTCGCCCACTCTTCCAGCGATGTTAGGGCCGTTTGCATCCGATTTCTTGCTATGGTGAGATTCTTTTCAGAGGTCCACATAGCCAGATCGTCTGCAAACATTGAGCTATGGACTCTTCTTGGTATATTCTCTGTGATATCGTTTATATATACCAGGAAGAGTGTGGGTGACAATACTCCCCCTTGGGGTATTCCCTGCTCGAGTGTCACCTTTTTGCTCATCTGCCCTTGTACTTGGACTCTGGCCGTTCTTTGTTTGAGGTAGTGGTTGATCCACTTGTACATCTTCCCACAGACATCACTTCTTCTTAGCTTGACTCTAAGTCCATCCTTCCAGACTTTGTCAAATGCCTTTTCCAGATCCACCCAAACAGCTACTGTGTGTTTCTGTGCCTGGTAGGCATCTTCTATCTCCTGGGCTATGAGGATGACCTGGTCCTCAGTGGATCTGTGCTGTCTAAAGCCGGCTTGCTGTGGAATTAGTATTCGTTTTTCTTCCAGATGCCACATCAGTCTGGTGTTTATCATCCGTTCCATCAGCTTGCCGACACAGCTCAGTAGGCTTATGGGCCTGTATCCATTCGGATCTGTTTTGTCCTTTCCTGTTTTTGGTACTGGTACCAGTATTGCATCTTTCCATGCCTGGGGTACAATACCCCTTTTCCAGCTTTGGTTCAGGACTGATAGTAGTTTTTTCTTCGCTGTTTGGCCCAGCCCCATCAGCATTTCGTTTGTTATCCCGTCTTTTCCGGGAGATTTCCTTTTCTTTAGTGTTCTCATAGCCTCTTCCATTTCGCGCATTGTTAGTTTGGCCATCATGTGCTCTTCAGGAGCCGTATTTATGTTTTCGTGTCCCTTTAGCTCTTCGCTAATGTCTGTATGCTTATCTGCAGGGACCTCGATGTGGTTTGCTCTGGCATAGTGATCGACAAAGGCGTTTGCGGCTTTCTTACCTGTGATCAAGTTCTCGCCCTGCTTGATAGTAATTTGTTTATTTGACGGGGTTTCGTCATTCATGGCTCTGACTAGCTTCCATAGCTTGTTCCCTTCTTTGTCCAGGTTTAAACTTTCCGTTTTATTTTTCCAACTTTCTCTTGCTGTTTGCTTGAGAGTGTGTTTGTACTTCGCCGCGGCGGCTTTGAGGGCGATGTTTGCCTCCATGGATTTTTCTCGTTCTGCCACGTTCCTAGCATTTGTTACTGCATCTTCCACTTTCTGTAACTCATCATTCCAGTAGGGCTTATAGTTTTTCCTAGCTCCTCTTGGGATGGTTTCAGTGGCGGCTTGCATTATTGCCTTGCTTAGGCTCTCTACCATGGGCTTCATTTTGGTGTTTCGTGTGTTGATGGTTTCACACAGCCCATCTGTCAGGATTGCAAATCTGTCCCAGTCGGCTCGTTTGTAATTCCAACGTGGGAGCGGTTTTGTTTCCTGTGGGCCTATTTCCATGTCAATGGTTAGCCTGATCGGCCTGTGGTCGCTACCTGCCAGTTGGTTTAGCACCTGGCGGTCTATTTTATAGTGTATGTCCTGTGTGGAGAAGGCCAAGTCTGGAGTCGAGGTGGTATGCCATGTTCTTGAGTAGAAGCTAGGGCTATCCTCCGGCCTATTGATTAGGGAGAGATTTGCATCTATCTCCCAATCTTCCACTTCGTCACCTCTGCTGTCTGTGTCAGAGTATCCCCATCTCTCTGAGTGGCTGTTGAAATCTCCAACTACTATGCAGTTGGAGTCTCTGACCTCCATGCTCGAGAGCGATAGGTCTCTGTTTGGTGGTCCGTACAGATTGAAAATGCGGAGCTTCGTCTCTAGAGCCATTATGTCAACTCCTACAATTTCTGCTTGTCCGGTGTGATTGACAGGTACCGCGCTACTCGGTATGCTGTTTCTGGTCAGTATCAGGACCCCTCCTTTGTGGCCTTCTCTATCTAGACGGAAGGTCTGGTATCCTCTGATTGAGAACTTATGGTTATTGTTGAGGTGCGTTTCCTGGATACATGCCACGTCAATCTTACCTTCATGCAGGTGGTGTGTTAGGGAAAGTTTTTTGTTAATGACTCCCTCCGCATTCCACTGTAGTATTTTGAGGGTCTTGAGGTTTTGGCCAATAGACGTTGCCCCATAGCCATGTGCCTTGACTCCACGACACATGGGTGGGTGACCACCAGTAGTCAAGGGTGGGCCCCTTCGAGGCGTGAGGCCCGGCGCTATCGCTGCCTGGCGGGTCTCCTCAGGATGAGCGCCATACGTTTTTCGAATAGGTTGTACTGCCATCATACTGTGATTTACGTTGCACTGTTTTGTTAGGCTTGCGGCCCCGTGCATCCGATTTCAACAGGCGTTTCTGTAGGGATGCCCTCCTTAGCCTTTGGCTGTCCCCAGCCTATCTGCAAGGCAGCAGTTGTTTACGATCAGAGTTTTCTCTCCTATGGAAGTTGTCTTACCAGACTATCGAGTCTTCACTACTCGCGTCTATAGGGTGCAATGATGATATGATATATGAGATGGACTGGTTTACCCGGAAGAGAGGCAGTCCAGTGTGTCTGTATCCCAGGATCGTCACGTCCTGCCAGAAACGTAGCATTTGCATTTGAGTGGGGTATCTCTTTTTCCCTTTATTTTCTTGGCTTCTATGCAGGGATGGTACGCCTAGCATTCCCCGCCACCTGGGGTGTTGACACAGTGGGGCAGGTGTGCAATGTCCGCTGGTCTGCATCTCTTCTGCGTCCAGCATGATAGTTATGGCTGATAACGTACAGGGGTAGATATCGTAGCCGGAGTGCATTCAGCCAGAGGACAAGCCTGGTAATGTCACAGAGATGTTGATCGCCTGGTGTGCGGACAACTCTCATGGTCAGTGGTTGAGTCTTGACAGTTCACAGTGAGGTGGCTGCTCTACTGTTTTCGACACCCCGACCAGGTTCTAAGTCTTTGGTTGGTGTTTTTCGCACCCCATCGCCGTATAGGGTGAGTATCAAGTAGTTGTCCGCCCGCTTTGATTGGCGGACGGCAAGGGCCTCTTACTGTGGCTCTACCTGATAGGGCTGGGGCACAAGCCCCAGGTCCCGAGCATGTAGGAGCCTCCCTGATGCTAGCAGTCAGCTATGGGTCGCTGACCACTGCAGCTCATTTACTGCTCAGCATCTTGATCCCAAAAATAAATTTGAGATGTGATGTTTGACTTGAGATACTTTTATAATTTTCCTCAGATCAAAAATTAATAATTTGTGAATTAGTACTAGGAAATTGCAACAATCTACATTAGTGTGCTTGCCAATATGAAAGGTATCACATTCTTTAAACAATCCCTGATTGCAATAACATTTCATGTACAAAAGGCCAACTAACAGTCAATTTACAGTTTTTAAAAAATTGAGAATCTTATTTTATCACAAAAGTATTGCCACTTTGCTATGCAGTGACGACATTTCCAGCATGCTTGAAATGAGTTCTTTGCAAAACATTCTGAAATATGCTGTGATTTTGTTGAAAATAATGACAATTTTCAACTTCATATGATTCAGTAAAAGGTGAATATTGTGAAAATTATTAGAGATGATAAGGTGAACTTTAAGAAGATCTTTCAACATGTATTATCTTCATTTGGAAGTGATCGTCTTGTTCAGGCCTTGGCAAATAGTAGAACTATTGAGCTGTGAGTAAACAATTATTATTTTCTTTAAAACTGAAAAACTAAATTATGCCACTGTCATCACTTTTACACTAACCTACATCATCTTATATACAATATCTTTATTCCCTTCTATTCATTATTGAGTTGTGAACAGATTAGTTTTTAATATGTGACAAGTTAATGAAATATTACTGAAGATAAATTGGTTTCAAGTGAGTGATATTGTGTGTTAGTTTTAGGGCAGGAAAATAATTTTAGAGAATGCAAATGTTAAATTACAATTCATGTCACATTACACCGTGTCATAAAACAAATTACTGCACTGTACAAATATTGATATTAAGATTTTTTTGTTTTTTAAATAGCCAATATCTATGTCACAATCAAATAAAACATACATTGTCTGGACATCAGTAGCCAGGCCTGGGAGTCCTAGAAACAAATGAGGGCCCATTTCAAACACTTTTTCAAAGTTGGTGCTGACAGTCTGTGCTTGTACACCAAATCGTCTGTCAGCAGCAATGGCCACACAGTTCTTGCCCTTCATTGCCATTATGGCAGCTCCGTTGTATGCCAAAATGCTCTGAATGAATAATAAAAATGAGATGAGGTCAGAGAGAAAGACATTACATTTTCAATCCTTATTCTCAATTCTGTGTTCAGGGATTAATAAAAAGATAAGCAAAGGAAAATCTTCTAAAGAGCAAAAGTAAAGAGCTTTATTTTAAAATGTACGTTGTTTACAAATTTTAGTAGCCTATTCTGATGTGATCTCTACAGCATCTGATAAGGTTGCAGAACTGGCATAATGAAGTATCTACCTTCATCCTTTTTGGTAGCAACTGCTATCAAAATCATAATCTTCTTCTTCTGAAGCCAAACAAATGGAACCCTTTGTACGAAACTAAACAACAGCTCACCAAACACTTGCAGATACCACTATATGGCATTGGGCCAATAATCAACCAACCATCAAAATCATCAATCAAGTAAAACAATGTCAGCTACCTATGGAACATAGGTCTTCAACAAATAACATAGCAACTCATCAAGTGTGAACTTGCATTTATCTATTTAAGTTTATGTGGTTTAAAGTAGCTACAGGATGGGGTAGCAAACCCCCCATTCCCAACCTTCCTTAGTCATCCTTAAAACATGCCTGGCAGGTTACAGTGCTTCTATTACTTGTTCTCCTTTCAGATTCTGGTAACAATTAGGTGAGCAACTGCTTTGAGACAAATTTGTTTTTTTCATATTAGAACTTTCCCACTGATAGATAATTTTTGTTTAGTTTTTTCCTACAACAGAAAGTTGTGCAAATTCACTAAATTCAGTGAAGCAAAAGTGTATTACAGACCATTAGATTGAAAAGACATAAGCAAATAGAACTATACTAAACATCATCATATTCATCTCCGGATAGTGTTAAGTCTGGCTGTATTTTTGTTGTGGCAGTGCTGAACATTTGGGTTGACATGTGTCCATCGTTCCTGACAAGCTTTATGAAGAAACTACTGTCATGTTATAAGTGATGTGCCTCGTTGCCAGTTTCTCTCCCTATCTCATCTTTCTGTGGAATTTTGGTCTGATGTGTCTTTCCCTGTATTTTTTTAGGGAGGCCTCAATATGGGCATTGAAGTCTCAGAAGACAACTTTATAACAATATAAAGTGCTATCCGCAGGCAAGGATGAAATGGATGTTAAAGAGATCTTGCTCACCAAAGTCACCCATTTTTTTATTTTTGAAGTGAAGGAAATTCCATCAGGCTGACGATATGTGAAGATGGCCTTACTATACAAGAAAGGTGACAAAGAGGACCTGCTAACTACCACCCTATCACCCACCTTTCAGTACAGCACATTATTCACTAGAGCGCCACTTGACGAGGATAAACAACACTCTCAAGGATGCCCAACCAATAGAGCAGGCTGGGTTCAAGAGCCATTATAGCATGCTGGACCACATAACCACGTGCTGCCGTTTGATTGAGGCAGCGAGAGAGCACAACACACCACTAGTAGTGTTGACATTCATTGACTACAAAAAGGCGTTTTGACTCAGTCGAACCAGAATATCAATATGTGTGGAAAACTCTGGAATAACAGGGAGTTGAAACAAGTTACAGACATGCTCAAAAAGCATTTAAGACCCTTATCATAACTTCAGATGCTGATCATGTTAGTATGTTTATGTCAACAATTGTGAAGTGATTCCGTGGCCCTTGTGAAGACTGGATTAGGAGCTTCGAAAAACAACCAAGATGAAGATGAAAATTGAAAGAAACGGGAAAACAAAAAATACCAGATCGATACGTGATAACTCTGCAGGGAGAGGTTGGACCCCGCTTGGCTAGAGATACGTCCAAGACACATCCATTACATTAATTTACAGTCACTGTAATACAGTTCATTACACGTGAGATGTGATGCCCCATGATCTCTTACTACTCTTATTGTTATGGAGAAAGACAATCAATATTAATTTCACATTACGATATACTAATTATAGAGTCTATATTATTAAATTTTAGTTTGCCACTATTACTATTAGTAGTATTTGTATTACTATATCAAGCTATAGTATTAAGTATAGTAATTGACTGTCTATCACTCTATGACTTTATATAATATAGCAAATTTCAATATTCAGTGATTTACTACTAAACTATTAGTCTAACTAGTACTAGCTGCTACTTTAGGCTTTAACTTTAAAACACTATCACCTGCTGCCAATATAATTTTTTCAGTCAGACAATACTAGACATGTGATTGTTGTCTAGTATTAACTTTAATTAACTATTAAGTATTGATGTAGAATGTAGTTTTGTTATTTTTTGTGTAAGATCCAAACTCTTGACAAATTCATTTATCATAATTAGTATGAGTTTGTTTCAATTAGACTGTCTAGTATTAGTAAGTAATAAGTAGTCTAAATTATTCGATCAATCTGATCTCCAGATCTGCTGCTGCAGTCTAAAGAATTTTAAAAGTGAAGCTATCATTCTAATTCTAAATTATCAGTGGAATTAATCAGCTATTCAATGTCTATAAAACAAGACCTACTACTAATAATATTACATTTTAAAAGTTCGATTAAAATTTAGTTATATTAACACTATAATAATAAGTATACTTACCATGATTATTATTTTGCTTAACACACTAACCGCTCTTTACACCAGAATGACTTGCAAAGATGCAGTCAAATGAGACGCAAACTCTAGTTAACATTGTGAAATCAAACGAGTGCACACACGTTAACTCCAAAGCTCGAAATAGTTGTCTAAACCAGTGGTTTCCAAATTTTGTGAATCCCCAACACCCTTAGTTTACCATAACTTGTCCACGGCACCCAAAATCAGAAAACGTGCATACTTAACAGTTACAGTGCGTCTAAATGTCATTTCATTGGAAAATATTGAAATGTTTTTCAATATCAGCACCACCGTAAATCAGCTATGGCATGCCAAGGTGACGCTGCACACAGTTTGCGAACCACTGGTTTAAACTCATTTATTTTTTAAATTCTGATTGTTATGATTTAAATAAAAGGAATACAGGCAATCATCATTACTTTCTAACGGCTTCTCCTTTGCTACTATTTTGTGGCTGACTAGCAAAAACAGATTGATATATATATATATATATATATATATATATATATATATATATATATATATATATATATATGCTTCATAGACTATTCCAAGGCAGTCGGCGTGGTGAAGCTAAGAGAAATGATCCATATGCTTGAAGAGCTGCATGTCGATAGAATTATTCAGAACATGTACTGGGGACAGATTGCAGGAATACAAATAGATAACAAAGTAGGAATCATCAGGCAGATACAAACAAGAAAGTGAGGTAAAGATGTGTGCTGCGCCCTGATCTGTTCTCTCCGTACAGCGAATTTGTTTTGCCTTTACTTACCATTACTTTGGTATATATTAAGAACATCTATACTGCGTTTAGAAATACGTGTCATTTATACATTATATTAAAATAATTCATTAACCTTTGTTCTCGAATTTTTGCATGTCTCCACAATTTTATCCTCTTATTTTGTTGTTCCAGTGACAGTTGTTGGCTCCTTTCCAACATGTCTTCATTCCTCACTCTGTCCTGCCACAATAAATACACATAATCATACGTGGACACCTTGTAACGAAGGACTTGAGTTTTTTGTTGAATCGCTTAGTCGTTTCCCTTGTTTTAGCTGCGTACAACAGCATCGATTTGTCGTTCATTATTCTAACTTTCTTGTAAATCTTCATTTTTTTTCTTTCTGAATCTCTATATGATGTTTAGTGTCAGGAATGCCATTCTTGCCTTTTCATTTCGGGTCTTTACATCTGAATTTGTACCTACAGTTGTGTCAATTGTACTGCCCAAAAAGGTAAAGACACCCACCTCTTCCAACGGCTCTTCCTCCAGTATGACTGGTCTTGGTTGATCATGTCAATTTTAAGAAGCATGATCTTCTTCAGGTTGATATTCAGTTCCAAATCTCTGGGAGTTGGCCATGACAGAAAAGTACTAGATTGTTTGCGTAATCCACGTCCTTCAATTGCAACCTTATTATCCCCTAAATACCAGTTCTTTTTCCATTGCTTGATGTCTTCATTATCCGTTCTAAAATCAACAATAGCAGGTAGGGTAAACGAAGTCATCAATGTGCCACTCTTGTTTCCACACGGAACTAGTACATCAGTGTTCCTTCATGCAGGACTCTACTAACAGGACCTTTTTACATATTCTATTTGAGAGTCATGTACTTCTCTAGTATACCATAATGCCTCCACAGTTGGCAAACTATCAAACAACTACGCAGTCTATACAAGTGGTGCACAGGTATGTTTGCGCATACTTTTCCGCACTGTATATTAATGATGAATAAATATAACACCTCGTGACTCTCCTGTTTAGTTTATTTATTATTTGCCTGTTTGTCATTATATTTCTCATGTTGTTAGATATTTTGTTGTTCATTGCTAATCTCATCTTCCCTTCCTTATCACAACTATCATCATTTGATATTATCTGTCTTAGGTGCACGTAACTTTTTACTAGTTCCAGTATTTCACTGTCTATTTTATGTTTTCCTAATTATCATAAGTTATTGTTTGCTAATATTAATGTTCAATCAATATTCTTGAACTCTATTATTGACTGTCTCTACCAGTTCCTGCTACTTTTGCTCGCTTTTAGCCAACAATACTGTATCATCAACATATCTCAGATTTCTTATTATTCTTCTATTGATGTTTAGGCTTCAATCCGTCTAAACAATCTCTCAGTCCAGGCATTAAACAAACAAAGTGACAACACACCACTCACTCACATTCATCTCTGTTACATCAATAATATAGAAAGGGGGGGGGGGGATCTGAAACGCTAGTCACGACAGGCCCAATATACTGACCAGCACGAAGTGGTGAACGTCATGCAGATGAAGCCAGGCATAGCACAACCCTTTGGAGGACCGTGGTCCACCTTGATCAGCACGCTCGGGATGTGTGGAAAGCTACTACAACCTGCCACCTAACGCCCTTTTCAGAGCACACAAAAGAGAACAATTACTCGTTGTAGGAATTAAATTAAACAACCACAACAACCACATCGATACATGCACTCACGATTTGCTCCAGATCCACGCATGCAATCCATCACAGCACAAAGATACACACGAATATCCAAACAGCATAAGGGTGTGTATGGTAAGCGTACTGAAATAACAAAACAAAAACTGTCTGTGTTTGAAAGAGACGTAACTGCGTAAACAGCAAGGTAAGCTTTCACTGCAAAAAAATAACACTGATACACAACGATAGTACTATTCCTAGCCCAAGCACGGAAGAACAAATTTCACTAACATTTTGCCATTAATACGAAGCCATAACAATCAATACTTTTTGGAGAGGAGTTCTTATGAGAAATGTATAGCTACGTTTTGTTTCCAAATTCAAAGCATTTCTAGCTTTTGTCCGAGTAAGCGTGTTCTGTTGTAAATATGTGTACTCAGAAATCCGTGTTTGAAGTGAAAAAAACCATGCTTACACCATATTTGTTGAATATAATTATTATTGATGTAATTACCGATGTAATTATAGTTTCAATGGTCCTGTTATTGTTTCTGGAGACACTACACACCTACTAATGTGTATACACACTCTCATACGCTACATCTTGCTAGAACAATTTTAGAACGCTTTCTATGTCTCAGGAAATATCTGCGACCTGTTTATGTAGATAGATTGACATGTCTTGCTTGTCTCTGATGTACCACATTACCGGTTCGTTTTCCAGAACACGCGTAGCTCGCCCCAGTTTTTAAACAGCAGACTGATTTTGAACTGCTTGCCGAAGATTAGTAAATAACTCGAGCAGGTTTAGAGAGAGACTGTTGGTAAAAATGTGCATTTGATCGGCTTCATGAAAAGCGTATTTCAAGAAGTGGAGTTTAAGTGTAGAGTTCGAAAGTAACGTTCAAGAAGAAAGATGCAACCTCTTGATCTCTCTCTGGAGCAAGACTGTAGATGATTATGTACAACATTACATACCTCTACTTAGGGCCTATGTATGTTCCGACCGATAAATAACAGTCAGAGCCCATACATCAAGGAGAAATTGTAGCAGGCCGCACTTTTAAAATTATTGGAATTGTTTAAACGTTGACTCAAAACTAGTTAAAACATTGACACACAATAAGTTCAAACGTTGACTCAAAACTAGTTAAAACATTGACACACAATTAGTTCAAACGTTGACTCAAAACTAATTCAAACATTGACACACAATTACTTCAAACATTGACGCAAAGCTATGTCCTGAATCCGCCCGACATAACCATCACCGGTATGACCGAGGTCAGAATTCATGACGACGGGCACTTGTGAAGTGCTTGTGTCGGAGATACCATCTTTCTTTACTCCGGGGTAAATCGCGCCATAATGGCGTCGTCCTGGCCCTACGTAACCCTCTCAATGATAGTCTTCCCACCTGTCACTACATTTCCGACAAACTTCTATTCGGTAGACTGCGACACAGGCACGGATATATCTCCATCTTGGTTGCCTATGCTCCAACGGAATTACATTTGTTACTCCTAACTACAATCCTACACCCAGACAACTCCTCATCACGACGTGCTTCAGTGATTTCAAACCCACCCCCGTACCGAAAGGGAGCGGCTGGAGGCCATCGTGGGTCCATACGGCAGTGGAACGCCGAACGACAACACCTTTAGATTCTACTCCTTCCGTGCCTCCTCTGACATCAGACTTCAGAATAGCGGGCACCTGTTTCAGATAGAAGTAATCCGACCGATTAACGTAGATTTCAAACGATCACAGGACCAAAAAGGAGCTGGATCATATCCTGACTAGTGATGCGGGTCTTATCAGATCGTACAGGCCGCTTGGGACAGAGGCCCCTGTCAGCACTACCACGTTCTTCTCGTTGCTAGCGTGGCCGTCCTGCCAAGGTACACAAAATAGACTGAATCAGTTGCAAGATATGACACGGAATATCTGCGTACCAGCCCTAGTCTGGCAGCCCGATCGGCTGCATCCAACACAACAAACGTGATGCTCTGTGCAACCTTTCGGATGACCTTAAGTCTGCCTGGCCTCTAGCCACCCAGGACATCCACGAAGTTGCCGACACAGTCTTGTGTCACATAAGACCATTCGAAAATCCTTGCTGACAATGTCCACCCTGGCCATCTTAGAGTAAAAGGATCGACAAGAGGCAGGGGCGACTCCCCCACCTTTTCCAATTGGCGTCGCTACAAAACAAATTCCTAGCTAACGACAAGAAGAACTTTGAACACCCCTACAACACCATAGCCGACAATGCAAAGACAGGTTTAGAGCGCGATAACATAAGAGCGACATGCCGAGCGATTAAAGCTCTCAGCTCCGACCCCTCGCAACGTCTCTCTAGCGTCCCCTCCCACCCCTTTTCCCCACATGAACTCTGCTGACCCTAATTGGGGAGCTACACAGTCACACCAACGCCAAAATTCGTCTCGGGTTGATCTTACGACGAAATATCTACATCGTCCAGCAGGACTACGTTTGCACCCATGCGGTTATATGTTGTACCATGGACTGGATCCTCAGACACTTTTCTGCACACAACCCATGGGTCCTGGTAACCGATCTGGTCATCAATGATGACATAGTCATACCAGGCCACGATTCTCAGTCCCTGGTAGCGCCCCTCCCTCCCCCCCCCCACAAGCTCTGGATCGATCGGCTTCCTACCTATGCTTGCACATCTCCTGGACGAAGACGAAAATTCATAATCTCAACAAGGATCCCTTTGCACTGAGCATCACAGTAAACTCTTTCGCAACCACCGAGGACTACGTCTACATGGGCAGCAGACAGTCCCTAACGCAGGCAAGAGTCATGACATCACCCGCAGGATTGGCCTGTCGGCTTCATCCATGTACTCGATCCACAGAGCCTGGTCCCAGATTTTCCCCGTTGGTCAGGCTTCGTATATACTTCTCCTACATCGTCCCAATCCCCCTGTATGGCTCCGATTCCTGGACAATACTAAGGGTGGACCGGCAGCGCCTTGAAACCTTCCACCTGCCCAACATCGGGATCCAGTGGCACAGCCTGATTGCCAACAGCGAAGTAGTTTGGCACAGTCAACTGGCAGGCATTGTCTCCATGGTTGATCGCCGTCGCATCTCACTCTTCGGTCACGTTGCACGCCTCCTCCGGGAAATCCGGGTCTACGAGATGCTCCGACTGGAAGTGTTCATCCTGGAGACGTCATATAGGCCGTTCTCGCAACACCGGGCTGAAACAGATCGCCACCTCCCCAACAGAACTGCAAGAAGCATGGAACGCGACCATCAGACTAGTTCAACATTGATACAAAACTAGTTTCAACTTTGAGACAGGGCTAGTTGAAACATTAACACAAAACTCGTTCAAACATTGACACAAAATTTGCTTCAACATTGACAAACGGTTTTACTAAATGCTTTCATCAGCATGTTTCAAATAGCCTAACTACAAATGACTTCGTTGTATGAACAGCCACAGAACATGCAACATTAGTCTCATCTGTGCTACAAAAGACATCAGAGAAGGTGGAGAGCTAGACAAAAGAGTGGAGACTGACAATAAATCACACCAAACCTTCGCCATTATTTTTTCACTGTCCCATAAAAAAGAGACAATAACAATAAAGATAGGAAACCAACTAATACCCCAGATGAATAAAGACACATTTCTTGTAGTCACATTTGACTCGAAACTCACCTAAACTCAGAAACTCAGAGAGGGCGAGGACCTCCAAGGAAGAGATGGGTGGACAACATCACCGAGTGGTCAGGCCTTCGTCCCGGTGAGATACGTCAGGCGGCGACAGACAGAGAGAGCTGGCGTGGGTTTTTGGGAGTGTCTTCGTGTGTGCCACAACGACCTGATGGGTTACGGGATGAACTGAACTGAACTGAAGTCTACACTGGTGCAACCAGACCAATCATACAATATGTCTCTAGCAATTTAGCAACAGCGGACAAAACAAACACAGGGAAATTTGACCGTAATAAATATGGGTCTCATAATTATCATTGGGGCATTAGAAAGTACAGAGCTAAAAGAAACAGCAAATATTGAGCACCTTGAATTAAGGAGAAAATACAATTCGTTCCTCACTTTGAAAAAATTAAAGTGCCTACCTGATTACCCTCTACACCATAAGTTACAAGAGAGAACTACAAACAAAGGAAAAGCAAACATGCAGACTTCCACGAAGGTATCAGTCATTCCAGAACCATGGATATGGAGCCACCACCGGCACAAAATAAAATTGTAAGTCTCAGGGACAGCGAAGAAAAGCGAATAGTCAGCAACATAGCAAATAATCTATCTTATGCAGGAACTCAAGAGACAGTACATATACAACTCATGGACACATGTGGGCCAAAAAAAATGAGAGGCAGTGGAATCTACATTGCGCACTCCAATGGCGACATAGAAAACCACTCCACATCGGCAATAGAGACCTGTATCAATTTCAAAGATGAAGCAAACATATGTTCATACAATAACGAGGATTCTTATAAGCCAAAACACAACTACAAGTAAGACGGTCATTATAACAGACTCTAGAAGCGTATTCCACGTCATATTAAACCCCAAACAAGATAGATTCTCACACGAAATAAAATACAATATTAAATTGCTGTACCATAACAACAGATCTTGTCCTACAGTGGAGCCCACTGCTGGGTCCTTGGAAACGAGAAGGCAGATGAACTCGCTTTCAATAAGCAGACACGCATCAAACTATCCATCAGGACGGAATGGAGAAACTATTACAAAGAATGCATGCCAGAAAATGACAGCTTAGACAAACTTGTCAGAGATGACCGACAAAAATCTTCACTCAGAATGGGACGTTGCAGAATCAAGGCCCACCTCAACAAAATGGGTCGTAGAGAAACCGACACGTGCGATTCCCGAGCATCCAAGCAAACATAACCTGCCTAATTGTCCTATTTTTACAGAACAAAGAGAGGCAGTCTGGTCCCTTGTGGAGTGGGAGCGATCATGCTCGATAAGATGTGGGGGAGCGGCGAAGTCCTGAAACGCACAGTCTCATTAGTAAACCTCATCATAGTATAGCAAAGCATCAGTTGGTCGAAAAAGAAAAAGAAGAACTGGTACACAGCTATTTTCAACATTTACACAAACTAGTTTCAAATTGACACAAACTAGTTTCAACATTGACACAAAACTAGTTCAAACATTGACACAAAAATAGATCAAACATCGACACAAAACTAGTTCAAACATTAACACAAAACCAGTTCAAACATTGACACATGACCAGTTCAAACATTGACAAATTATGAATATGCTGTACACAAATAAATACAACACACAGTTATAATATAAAAGTTTTAATAGCATTTGTTTAGGAAGAGTTAATTTAATGTGAAATATATAAACTAACGAATATTTGCAGAACACTTAAAACAACACGTAATAATAATACTCGCTCTTGGGCACACAAAGAGAAAAAATGCACACATCAAATATGCTTAAGAAAAAAATAACAAAAAAACAGCGTACGTTTAATTTTTTTCATTTCAAGAACTGAGATGCTAGTCCGGTCAGGTACAACATACTGACCAGGACGTAGCGTCAGGTTCAGATACCATATACTGACAGATACCATAGTCTCTCTTCCATGTAGCGTTCCACGGTAACAGGCTGTTTTGAAGGCAGTTTGACGAATTGCGGATCGACGTGATCCCCGTAGTAGTGAGCGTCACGAAGATGAAGCCAATCATTGCACAACCGCATGGATGACTTTATCAACTTTCTTCAGCACTCTCGGGATGTGAGGAAAGCTACTACAACCCGCCATTAAGCACCCTTTTTAAAGCGCACAACAGAGTAAACTTACTCATTGTGGGCATTTAACAACAACAACAATAACAACAACAATAACAACAACAACAACAAGTTTGACATTTGAAGTTAGCTGCTCATATGTTGTGCTCTAAAAAGCTTTTCGTTTTCGCAATATAAATATCCGTTCTGTATTCCTGACTTCTGTTAATTTATCCTATTTGTTGCGCAACAGTTCTTATGTACTTTACTTCAACAGTTCTGTAGATTATGTACCTTCCTACTGGCTGACTCTGTATACCTACTGACTATCTCTATATACCTACTGACTAACTCTGTTTACCTACTGATTAACTCTGTATTTCTACTGACTACCTCTGCATACTTACTGACTAACTCTATATCAATCAATCAATCAATCAATCAATCAATCAATCAATCAATCAAAACCCATCGCACCTCTCGAGGCATAGGCCGTCGACAACATCGCTCCAGCGTACACGGTCCTCGGCTACTTTTTCTGCCTCTCTCCAGGTGTAAGCATTTCATTTTAGATCCTTCTCACATTCTCTTCTCCTCATATTTTTGGGTCTACCTCTCTCTCTCTCTCTCTCTCTCTCTCTCTCTCTCTCTCTCTCTCTTTTCCCCTGAGGATTCCATGTAAGAGCCTGTCTGGCTTTGTTATACTCTGCCTTCCGCAGCGTATGCCATATCCAGTCCCATTTTCTTCGCGCAATTTGTTCCATTGGCTGTTGTTGGCTTCTTTCCCACAAGTCGTCATTCCTCACCATGTCCTGCCACTTTATGCCCATTATTTTTCGTAGACATCTGTTAACGAAGGACTGGAACCTTTGTACGACCTTGATGGTTCCCCATATTTTTGCTCCATACAGCAACACCAAATTGACACTTGCGTTGAATATTCTAATGTTGGTGTGAATCTTGATCTCTCTGGATCTCCATATATTGTTTAGTGTCAGGAATGCCCCTCTTGCCTTTCCAATTCTGATCCTTACATCTGTACCTCCTGATGTGTCTATTGTGCTGCTTAAATAGGTAAAGGTATCCACTTCCTCCAACTGCTCTCCCTCCAGCATGATTGGTTCTTTGCTGTTAGTGTTGAGTTTAAGGAACTTGGTTTTCTTTATGTTGATATTCAGTCCCAGTTTGGCCGATTGTTCTTTCACCCTATCAAGTTTCTCTTGCATTTGACTATGACTAACAAAAGTACCAGATCATCTGCGTAGTCCAGGTCCTCCAATTGTGACAATAGCGTCCACCGAATACCCGTATTTTTGATTTCGATTGATGTCTTCATTATCCAATCTATAGCCAACAAAACAGAAAAGATGAGAGCAAGCATCCTTGTCTCACCCCCTGTTTACACCCCGAAGCTGTCAGTCAGTATTCCTTCATTTACCACTCTACTAATTGTGTTTTTGTACATATTCTGGATGAGGGTTGTGTACTTCTCTGGTATCCTATAGTGTCTCTACAGTTGCCATAGAGTACTTCGATCCACACTGTCAAACGCTTTTTCACAGTCTTTAAAACTTGCGTATAAGGATGATTTCCATTCAAAGTTTTGTTCTAATATGATGCGCAGCGTAGCTATATGATCTGTGCATGATCTTGTCTGGCAAAATCCTGCCTGTTCCTCTCTTAGCTTTTTTGTCTACTTCAGTTTTTAATCTGTCCAAGATGATTCTGTTGAATATCTTGCCTGTCACCGACAGCAACGTAATCTCCCTATAATTGCTGCAATCTTCCAAGTCCCCCTTCTTATGCAGTTTAATCAGACGTCCTTCTTTCCAGTCTATTGGCTCTCTCTCCTCTTCCGAAATCTTCTTGAATAATCCTTGCAATATATCAGTGGCCTTATCTATATCTGTCATTATGGCTTATGCTGCTATTCTGGTCCTGCTGCTTTCCCTTTCTTGAGTTTGGATATGGCCCCTTGGATTTCTATTTTGCTTGGTGTGTTGCTGTCCTTCTTCTTCTTCTGCGTACACAGTCAGACAGTAACCATTATTTTTTCGAAAAAAGCGGCGGTCATCCTGAGACTTTCGCCATTACCATAGAGCTTGTCTTGCAGTTCCACTGGCAATGGCCACATCTGCTCTCTCTGATCCTCGTATGTCGGGCAGTTCTGCAGCAGATGTTCAGTGGTCATTTTACCAGTACCGCACGGGCATTCGTCGGTACACCCTATCTTCAATTTGTTGAATAGGTGGTACCTCAGTCTGTTGTGGCCAGTGCGAAGTCTGAAGACAACGACCTGCTCTCTTCGGTTCAACTGGTAATAGGCATCGTTTTTGGTGTAACCAGTATGTTCGGTTTCCCATTTGGTCATGTACCTGGCTTTGATAAGCCGTTTTGACTCTTCGTACGTCATACTGGTATCTGTTTGTGGTAGCCTTGCACCTTCTTTTGCCAGTCTGTCTGCCTCCTCGTTGCCTTGGATGTTGCAGTGTGACGGAACCCACTGTACCACTACCCTTTTTGGTGCGGACTGCTGGCACAGTTTGCAGAGTGCTGCTCTTAAGTCATTAAGCTCAGTGTTTTTCTGGCTTTTTAGCGCTGTGACTACGGCGAGAGCATCTGTCAGCAGGACTATATGGCTCTCATTTTCACTGTGTGTTACCATTTCTTCCACTGCCGCCCTCAGTGCCTCTGCCTCCGCTCTGAAATTGCTTGTGTACTTACCAGTAGCGAATGACAGTGTTATTTTTCTGCCATTTGGTAGGTTCAGGAATGCTCCTGCCCCTCCGTTCTGTGTAGTGTTTGTTACAGAACCGTCGGTGTATGCATGGGTCCAGTCCATGCTTGGGTAGCTTTTCGTTATGAAGCTTAGGGTAGTGTCTCTCCTTTCTTTTTCAGTCTGGCAGTTTTTGTGTGCAATACCTGGTATATTTTCTACCACCTCTGGAAATATATCCTGCCTCCAAGTAGGTTTTCGTACAGTAGTGATGGGTTTTGGTGTTAGTGCGTTTATGGGATCTTCGTGCATCTTTGCTTTGGCTATTTCTGCAAAGTTTCTCCGCTTTAGTTTCCCATTTCCCAAATTGTTTAGTCTCTGGTACATTGGGTGGTCCGTCAGTCTTTGGAGTTTCTCTGACTGCAGCTGGGCTCTGCAGTCTCTTCTGTCGGTCATGGATTGCAGTTTTGTAATCTTTTCAAGTTCTACAATTGGCGTTGACTTCATGCCACTTGTTATAATTCTCATGGCTTGGTTTTGAACTTTGTTAACTTTATCGAAGTTCGCCTTTGCTGCTGTTGTCCATGCCGCAATGCCATACTCGAGAACTGGTCTCACTCTTCCAGTGTACAGTTTCTTTAGTATGCCTTCGTCTGCTCCCCAGCTTGTGCCAGCAAGTTTCCTCATGATCGCCATTCTTTCTCTGGCTTTCATTCGGTTTCTCTCAATCTGACTTTTCCATGTCATGCGCCGATCAAATGTGACTCCCAGATAGGTTGGGTTGTCGTTTGGCTGCAGGATTTTGCCATTTAGGCTTAATTTGGTACTTTGGGGTTTTAATGAGAGCGAGAATATTGTGCACGTGGTTTTCTCCTCGTTTATTTTGACCAGCCATGAGTTCGCCCACTCTTCCAGCGATGTTAGGGCCGTCTGCATCCGATTTCTTGCTATGGTGAGATTCTTTTCAGAGGTCCACATAGCCAGATCGTCTGCAAACATTGAGCTATGGACTCTTCTTGGTATATTCTCTGTAATATCGTTTATATATACCAGGAAGAGTGTGGGTGACAATACTCCCCCTTGGGGTACTCCCTGCTCGAGTGTCACCTTTTTGCTCATCTGCCCTTGTACTTGGACTCTGGCCGTTCTTTGTTTGAGGTAGTGGTTGATCCACTTGTACATCCTCCCACAAACATCACTTCTTCTTAGCTTGACTCTAAGTCCATCCTTCCAGACTTTGTCAAATGCCTTTTCCAGATCCACCCAAACAGCTACTGTGTGTTTCTGTGCCTGGTAGGCATCTTCTATTTCCTGGGCTATGAGGATGACCTGGTCCTCAGTGGATCTGTGCTGTCTAAAGCCGGCTTGCTGTGGAATTAGTATTCGTTTTTCTTCCAGATGCCACATCAGTCTGGTGTTTATCATCCGTTCCATCAGCTTGCCGACACAGCTCAGTAGGCTTATGGGCCTGTATCCATTTGGATCTGTTTTGTCCTTTCCTGTTTTTGGTACTGGTACCAGTATTGCATCTTTCCATGCTTGGGGTACAATACCCCTTTTCCAGCTTTGGTTCAGGACTGATAGTAGTTTTTTCTTCGCTGTTTGGCCCAGCCCCATCAGCATTTCGTTTGTTATCCCGTCTTTTCCGGGAGATTTCCTTTTCTTTAGTGTTCTCATAGCCTCTTCCATTTCGCGCATTGTTAGTTTGGCCATCATGTGCTCTTCAGGAGCCGTATTTATGTTTTCGTGTCCCTTTAGCTCTTCGCTAATGTCTGTATGCTTATCTGCAGGGACCTCGATGTGGTTTGCTCTGGCATAGTGATCGACAAAGGCGTTTGCGGCTTTCTTACCTGTGATCAAGTTCTCGCCCTGCTTGATAGTAATTTGTTTATTTGACGGGGTTTCGTCATTCATGGCTCTGACGTGTTGCTGTCCAAGTTCAGGGTCTCCTCTGCTGATAGAATGTTTGGTGTTTCTTGTGGTGGAGGTCTGTTTAGACTTTCTTTGAAATACTTCACCCATCGTTTCTGTTGTTCCTCCAATAATGTCAATATCCTGCCTTCTCTATCTTTGATTGGTTTTTCTGTCTGTATATATCTATTTTGCGAGTTTCTTTGTTAATGAGTTGTAAAGTAAAGTAAAGTAATGAGTAGAGGTCACTCATATTTCCTCACTCTGCTGCCTTTCTGCCTCCTGTGCCAGCTTGTCAATATATTCCCTTTTATTGTTATTTATATATGTCTTGATCTCTTTGTCATAACAATGTAATTACTTTGTGCTTCTGGTTTGGTTGCTCGATTTCGGCAATTGTTGAGTATAGCTTTCTTCTTTTTCCTCTCTTCTATTATATTTAAAGTGCCTGTTGTGATCCATTCGTTGTGTTGGTTTCTCTTGAATCCCACAGTTTCTCCACATGTCTTATCCCACATCTCTTTAGCCTGGCCCTACGTACTATTAATATCCATTTCTTCATCCTCATATAACTCTTATGGCACTTGGTCTCTGTTATTAATTTTCTAAGCTAAATTATGTCTTCTTCTCCTGTAGTTTCAATAAGTGAACGTTATATCATGTTCTCCTTGCGCCCTGTAATGGGTAGTTTTATAGTTTGAGCAGCAAAATCTCCAGCAACATGTGTTGGACTGACGCTATATCTGCACCTCGCTTTACTCGTACATCTTGTAGTGTACTTCTGAACGCTTGACTGACACAGCTGTGATCAAACTAATTTTCTGTTACATGGTCTGGAGATCTCCATGTGGTCTTATGTATCTTTTTATGTGGAAACATGCTTCCTCCAATAATCATTTTGTGTAGGGCACATAACTCTGCAAACATTTCTCCGTTTTCGTTTATCTGTTCCATTCCTTGTCGTCCCATAATCTGTTCATAACCAAGGTTGTCTACTCCCACTTTAACATCGAGGTCTCCCATTAAAATTAAGAGATCTTTCTTTTTCTGCGTGTCAAGGACGTCTTCCAGCTTGTTGAAGAACTCTTACTATTTATCATCGTCAGCCTCGGTAGTTGAGGCATTGCAGTGCATTATGTTTATACTGATGTGTTTGTTTCTCGTTCTAAAGCTTGCGCTCATGGTTTGGTTGGTAATAGCCACTTTAGGAGCGCCCGCTGTGCTTCTCTGGAGAGCATCAGTGCTACTCCCTCTGTATGTTGAGCATCCGTTCCCTCGTTTCCAGAATACATTATCATTCCCCAGTAGTCAGTCTCATCTTTCCTGATTGTGTCCATCTTGTTTCGCACAGTCCTATCACTGCCAATTTGTAATTTCTCGTCTCTTCAGCCTATCTGGGCTGCTTTATATGTCTGGTACATTGTTCTAACATCCCATTTCGCTATATTTTTTCTTCTTGGTATTCAGAAAGACAGTCAGCCGCGGAGCTTTCACTCCACTGCGTCATTCTTCTCGTTTCCGAAGGCCCTTCCTTTCCGAAGGCCGTTTGCGTTTGAATTGTTATCAATGTTTTCGTAACCGATTTAAAAAAATAGATTTGGGTTGTCGGCCCTAACCTAATATATTATACTCTAGGTGAGTTGTCTGTGTTTAGTCAATTTTCGCCCCCATGACCTATCTAACTTGGGTGACCCTTCTGGAAGCTTTCACTTCCGTTGGCTTAGCTCCTGTGAACATTGAGACATGCACGCTCCCTCACCATCATTTCAAGGTAACGGACTTGGGGGAGACTAACTCTATATACCTACTGATTATCTCTATATACCTACTGGTTGACTCTGTATATACATACTGATTATCTCTGTATATCTACTGACTAGCTGTATATACATACTGACTATCTCTGTATATTTACTGACTGACTCTGTATATACATACTGACTATCTCTGTATACCTACTGACTGACTCTGTATATACATACTGACTAAACCTATTTACCCACTGACTAACTCGGTATACCTACTGACTATGTCTGTATACCTACTGACTATGTCTGCATACCTACTGAATAAATCTGTACTTCTACTGACTAACTCTGTACATCTACTGACTAACTATGTATACCTGCTGACCAACTCTGTATACCTACTGACTAACTCTATATACCTACTGATTTTCTCTATATACCTACTGACTGACTCTGTATCAATACTGACTAACTGTATATACCTACCGACTAACTATATATACCTCCAGACTAACTCTATAGACCTACCTACTAACTATATAGTTAAAAAAGTAAAGCAACCCATAGCATTACTGCCGTAGGAGTGTGAGGTGTTAGCGATCTCACATTTCAAAGGCTCGGCTATATGAGGACGGTAGCCATCTCCTCTCCCTCGCCGCTTTTACTTCCAAGACTGAACCGGTACCCATTTAAGGCTGGGTCGACCCGGGCGCCGTTGTGGTCTGAAAAAAACATTACCACCTCAACTGGTGAATGAACTCAGAACCATCCAGATGCGAAGCCAGAGCGCTAACCACTGCGCTACGCGGCTTCACTAACTATATATAATAATACAAATAATAATAACAGCTTTCTATCATTGTCGATGAGGACCGCTGACATCATCCTTGTCACAGATTTCCTTGTTGGGTGTGGGTGCGCATGTGGCTGAACAGGCCAATGTGGGCATGAAAACATCTGCTGCATAACGGGCACACGAGGTCAGTGGAAGGTGCTGGTAGTCCCACTTATCGTCATTTCCCGGTCTCGCGTCTGGTCCGGGCTTTTACAACACGGTGGTCTTCGCTGCTAGTTGCACCCGTTTTGACTGCTCCTCTCCAGTCAGATCTGTTTTGTGCCAAACATTTCCAAGTAGTGAAATCTATCTGGCAACATTTTAGTGAGTCCCTCAGATTGTCTTTAAAACATTTCTTTGGGCGCCATTTCTTGGGTCATCCCTCTCTCAGCTCGCCGTGGAGTAGCTACTTTGGGAGCCGTTCGTCTGACATACGAATGAGGTATCCGCCCTGTGCTTTTTCAAGCAAAACATGGATGCTGGGCATGTCAGCCCTCGATTTCAGTGACACGATCTTGTCATCGAATTTGGAAAATTCGCCGCAAGCAACCTCTGTAGAAGTGGTTTAACCCCATTGCATGTCCAGAGTATACAGTCCAGCTTCGCAGGCGTAGAGTAGGGTTGCAATGATGATGGCACGGTAGACTTTGAGTTTGGTCTTGTCGCTGATACCACGACGTTCCCACACCATCGAGCGCATTCAACCAAAGGCTATGCTGACCCTTGCTATTCTGCTTGCCACCTCATCGTCGAGGCTGACAAATCTCGACAGCGTGATGTGCAGATACGTGAATTTATCTACGACATGCTTCTTCTTCTTCTTCTTCGTTCGTTCTCAATCTCCCACTACCAAACTCTGGAAGGGTAAGTAGCAGAATGTTGTCCAGAGAACGGAATGCGTTGTGTTGTAGTTTACAGCTTGGCTGCGATATTTGCACCTATAGGTCCAATACATCCGACTTCAGCAAGCATTTTTTTAGTATCTGGTTAGCATTCCCACTTGCGCTGCTCAGCGTCTTGATCCCTTCTACGACATTCAGCGCCTGCCCGATAACTGTTGTCTTTGGTTTTGTGTACAGCATGCCTGTTGCTGGTTGGTACATGACCTATGTTTTCTTGGCATTTGTGGTCAGACCAAAATTTTCGCATATGGGACAGAACCAGTCCACTCCCACCTGCATGTTCAGTTCTGAGTTAGTGTTCAGAGCGCAGTCGTCAGCAAACACAAGTTCTCTGATTATGTCGCCAGCCACTTTGGTTTTGGCCTTCATTCTTATTGGATTGAGTAACTTGACATCCATGCGGTATTTTATGAGTATGCCAAGCTCCAGCGATCTGAAGGCGTCTATCATCGTGATCGCAAAAATCATCATGAACACCGTCGGGGCGAGTACACATCCTTGTTTTATACTCCGTTTGTAACTTAAAAAGTTTTAAGAGGTTTTCTTTATCGTCCATTTCACTAGCACACATATGCCTTCGTGTAGCTGTTTCACCAAAGTTATGAACTTGTTGGGGCAGCCAAACGTGGACATTATCATCCACAGCCCTCCTCTGTTTACTTTATCACATGCCTTTGTCAAATCCAAAAATGTGGTGTATAGGGTCTGGTTTTGTTCCCGACACGTCTCTTGTAATTAGCGAGCGGCAAAGATCATGTTCGCTGTTCCTCTTCCGGCTCTGAATCCACGTTGGCTTTTTGGGAGGTGGTCGCTTTGTTCAAGGTGTTTGTTGAGTCGGTTGATCAGTAAGGGCGCTAGGATCGTGCCTGCTACAGAAAGTAGCGATATTCCACGATGATTGTCGCATTCCTGCCGGTTACCTTTTCTCTTGTACAGGTGAACTATTGAGGCGTCTTTCAGATCCTGCGGAGTTACTCCTGCAGCCCACATTTTACAGAAGCGTTCAGTGAACTTTCTAGTGAGGGATGGGCAAGCTGTCTTATATACCGCTGCTGGTATTGCATCAGCTCCTGGCACTTTTCCTATAGATAGTGAACTGATTGCCCTGTCGACTTCCTTCTCAGTAATGAGTTCATCCAGCGCCAGATTCATTTCCACCTGCGGCATTCGCTGGATGGACTCTTCATTTATGGACGATAGGTGTTTTAGTATTTTGCAGAAATGGTCCGTCCATCTGTCTATGACCTGATCCTTGTCTGTTAGCAGATCCCCATTGCGAACTGAGGATTTACCAGTGATACGATCCTTACATGTAACATGTAAGAGTCTTCTACAGCACCTCATTTCCATTGCATGTATTCTACACTGGATATCCGCAGTAATGGTCCAAGTCTCACAGGCATACACAAATATTGAGAGCACCAATGAGCGCAATAGTCTAAATTGTATGCTGATGGCGAGCCATTTATCCTGCAATATGGGTTTCAAACGCATAAGCGCCGCTGTTATCTGTACTGTTCTGGCAATTATCTCATCCTGCAAGCCCTCATGACTGATCAGTGATTCCAGATACTTGAACCGGTGTACATCGAGTTCCTGAGCATTTGCTTTTAACACACATGTATACCCATTCGTGTTATTAGTCATTAGCTTTGTTTTCTCTGCATTTATCTCCACGCTAGAGCTCTGCGTCGCTCTGTCTGATCTACCAATCAGCTCCTGGAGTTTCGTTTCCGTGCCTACCAGACCATCTGTACCATCTGTAAATCATAGGTTTGTAACGGTCTTGTCCCTTATTCTGACCGTACCTACATGTCCCTTCAGGGCCGCCTCCATTATTCTTTCTAAGAATTAATTGAAGAGAGTATACAACCCTGTCTCACTCCAACAGACGTGCTGAACCCTTCGCCTAGTATTCCGTCTACAGAAACTGCACTTAACGCCTTCTCATAAAGGTTATAAATTATCTTCACAATATTACTATTGATCTTGTAATGCTTCATTGTTGTTGAACGCCTTTTTGAAATTTTTACTCTTTATACCTACTGACTAACTCTATATACATACTGACTATCTCTGTAAACCTACTAACTAACTCTATATACCTATTGACGATCTCTATTTAGCTACTAACTAAATATACATACTGACTAACTCTATATAGATATTGACTAACTCTGTATACCTATTGACGATCTCTATTTAGCTACTAACTAAATATACATACTGACTAACTCTATATAGATATTGACTAACTCTGTATACCTATTGACGATCTCTATTTAGCTACTAACTAAATATACATACTGACTAACTCTATATAGATATTGACTAACTCTGTATACCTATTGACGATCTCTATTTAGCTACTAACTAAATATACACACTGACTAACTCTATATAGATATTGACTAACTCTGTATACCTATTGACTTAATTCATCCGATCATGTTGCAACTGCTGCGCCACATGTATTTGTAAACTGGGCCATCTACTTAAGTTCCGCTCAAGCCCCTCCAGATGCAATGGTCTCCTATTGAAAGTAATCTTTGGCTTACCCATTGGTCTCTTTCTCTGGGATTTCCAATGCAGTATTGTCTTGTTATATTACCGTGTTACTTGCTGAAGGTGTGTACTGTCCATCCTCACTTTCTCGTTCCAATCGCGAACTGTATTGGCTGTTGTGTTCTTTACTAAGCAGAGCCAACATAATATCATTGCTGAACAAATTAATGGTCAATTACAAGAAGAATTCTGCCGAATTAAAAATGGGACGAAGAGAGTTGTAAGCATATCTAGTTTAGTTAAACCTCGGGTTAGCGTCTTGGTTTGTTAGGAAAAGCTTTGCACTTTGTTAAATATCTCATCTCAAATATTTATGGCGATGTTTCTTTTGTTATTTTTTCAACATTGATCTGGAATCCTGCATTTGCTGTGTCACGTATTAGTCTATTTATCTTTCCTTGTATGTCTCGATACGTATACGACAGCATACATAATTGTTAATCAACTACATCATCAAATTTAATGCAATTGTTTATCAAATGTCCGCAGTATTCTGTTTTCTCATCATCTGATGTTGTGTGTGGCATCAACCAGTCCTTAAACATGAAAAATGAATATCTTAATGTCTCCTTAGTTTGCGGATTTTTTAAGTCTGCGAAGAAATTTTACATTTAGTGTTGTTCTAATCCCGTCTAACACAATTTGTTTTTAATTTGAATGTTTATGCTTCAAATGCAGCGTCTGCATACTGTCTTTTAATTTTGTCTTTATTCTGAATATAATATCTGTAGATTTGTCTGTTTATCTTGTTATTCAGGGCCACTGGTTTTCTGTTTCATGAATTTCTTCTATAAGGTTTCATGGGGTTCATATGAGGTGTTCCTTTAATTATTTTGTTCTCTTGCAGATAACATCTTTGCATGTGGTCCGAGTTCTTTACTGGAGTTTGTGCCAGAGAATGTCACAGTTTTCTTTTGTAACATTCCCAAGAATTTAAAGCAATGAGAACATACTTTACTAAAGATAATATACGACCTAAGACGACAGCCAATAGCCAGATAGTGTAAGGGATATGGGAATCAAGGTATAACAGGTGGGACATGGTAGGTGATGCAAGATATAATGACACAAAAACACATACTATAAAATGTGCACAAAGTAATATATACTTACGTTCATACATACGCACACATTAAACAATGTATACAATATATAATAGTGTATATATGCACTAACACATGTCCATACAAGTATATATGTCTATGTCGACAGACACGTGTACACACACACACACACGCATACATACACACACCCAAACAGACACGTGTTCACAAACACACACACTCACACACATATATAGAGAGGGTAGAGCTACGGGAGTAAACCCAGGCAGAAAATCGGAATGGTAGCACCTAAGCATTACACCAGCGAGGCCGAGAGAGGGATACTACAGTTGTGGCAGCCCAGGGTCTCCATATTCCGCGCCCAGATTTGCGCCCTGAGAGGCTCCTCACAGGGCGCAACGCGCATCGTGTACAAAGACTGAGACGCCTGTGAATGATATATAAACATGTTAACCAAATATCTTAAACACAATTTGTCCACTTCTTGTCCGACACAGAGCCTCCTAAATGCACCCTCGCTCACACCAGTGACATCTAATCAATTGTATTATTGTCAGAAAGTAGGACAGGCAAGATGTCAGTGTGACCAAGTCCACGCGTGAAGCCAAAAGTTGAATCGACCATCGTCTAATTATTTCTAAACTAAAAATTCGTGTCCAACAGGGGTAAAAAGGCCCTCAGGGTAAGAATATTTAAAAGAGGATAGATTTCACCAAGTTAAAGAACCTCAACAAGAAACAGTCGTTTGCTGATACCATAGATGACCCTCTACAATATTTCTCGTTTGACGGCGAAAGTGGGACAACACATCGGTAGCCCTAAGTGAGCAGATCTACAACAATGCTAAAGAGATCCTAGCCCCCACTATTCAAGGAGAGAATGACTCTATTGGTAGACAATCACTGTCTTCACAATGCCTATCTAAATCTTCCATTCTCTACATACATGAACGACGCATTCAAAACACACGTAGACTCGTCCAATATAACTACGTCCGACGAGGGACACGCGGTTCTGTAATAAAACAGATACGATCCAAAGTCATGCTGACAACCATGACATGAAAAGAAAAACATTTACCACGCATTCAAAGTGGTCTATCGTCCAACATCATCAAGTCAATTTGCACCCCCCCCCCCCCCCATCCCACCCACATGAGGGAGAAACACTAACTACGGGAATAGAGAAAACATACTCTCTAACGTTAGATCGGACAGTTTAATGTAATTCAGAACCTGTCATCATCCATTAACAGTAAAACCATCGATCGTCTGCCTCAAGTTACTATAATTGATCAAAAATCGATTCGTCAACTTTCTAGTGGAACGACTCCCGGCTCAAATTCAGTATTGAGGTCTATATAGAGGCAAACGGACTTCTAACAAAGACATTTCACACGATCTTCCAACAAAAATGGCAGAGTGAAACCATGGCACAAGATTTCAAAGATGCATTAATAATACATATGTATAAACACGAAGGTAATCGCCAAGTCTGTAACAACCATCGAGGCATATCTCAACTGTCAATCACATGGTAGGTATTCGTCAGAATTGTTCTGAGCCGTCTAGCGGCATATGTCGACAAAGGTCTTCTACCTGAAAGTCAGTTTGGTTTCAGGAACGAACGCTTGACTTACGATATGATATTTCTTGCAAGACAACTACAGGAGAAATGCTAAAAACATCACTGACGAATTACCTGGCCTTTGTCGACCGGACAAAGAAATATATTACAGTAGTGAGACAACTGCACAGTAGAATACAAGCAACAGTTTAGGAAAACGGTGTCCTATAGGAGACATTTCCTATTATAAAGGAAGTTAAACAGGGGTGTCTGTTGGTATCATGTTCTCTGTCATGCTGTCTTGTGCTTTCGGAGATTGGAACACAGGAACGACATGAGATATCGTATTGATGGGGAATTGTTTAACTTCAGGACACTTCAATCAGAAGCCAAGGTCAAATCATACATCATCTGAGATCTGTTTTCTGACGACTCTGCACTTATTGATAACTGATCTGCAAAATAACGTGCATATATTATACGAAATCTGCTCAAATGTTGGTCTTGGTATCGACACGTAGAACACAAGCGTTGACAATAGTTATACTGAGACAATAATCAAGGTCAATGGAGAGGAACTGAAGGTTGTGAACCGAATTGATGAGCAGGTGAACGCTGGGATCTTCAACTCCAGCAGCTCATTTGACAGATTAAATACCAATGGTCGGCATCGAAATGGCATTAGTCTACAAACGAAGCTGAAGGTCTACGGAGCTGTGGTGCTTCCAGTATTGTGTTCTTCTGAAACATGTTGAACCACTTCTACACAGATTAACTCAAAAGGATATATACGATCTAATGACAAGACAGGGTCCCAGGTATCACCGTTCTTGACAGAGCTGGTATATATAGCAGTAATAATGTTCTGATGCAGTCACAAATCCGCTGGGTGGGTCAAGTAGCTTGCTTGCTAACTCATCGACTACCAAAAGTATTAGTTTATGATGAGATGCTGGCAGACAAACGCTCATTTGGTGATCAAAAGAAGCATTTCAAAGACACCCATAAGACTTCACTAAAAACATTTGGCAAAATACTCGACACTTGGGAAGCTGATGTACCTAGCCGCTTGGTGCACATCTCTTCACATCTCTGTCACGCAAGGCATCTATAAAAACAGTAGCCGAACAACGGAGACAGACTAGAAAATCCTGTTATATGAAAACTCTTTGAGCGTTTTTGACGCAGGTACGAATTAAACATGTCAGACATTATTTTGCAGAGTATGCGTTTGTCTGGCATGCGCACATCGTGAACAACCACCTTTATCTTAGTTTTCTCCAATAATATATGGATGTTCGTCGTTCTGACAATCGCGAAGATCTCAGAGTATCTGGTACTCCATTCAGCCGTTGTATTCGCAGCAATCTAGGAGGCAGTTGGGGTAGAAGTTGTGGATTTTGTTTGACATGCTTGCTGTAGATAATCCGCGTCTCACATACATACGCAAGAGTTCTGATAACTACGCGCGATAGACTTTACATTTCATTTCTAGGTTGAGTTCCCTCCGATCGAACACGTTGGCCGTTCAGAATCCCGGAAGCAGCACTATCTTGGAGATTCTGTTTTTGACATTAGAGACAATGGTTGTTTTCCTGGGGAGAGCAATGCCGAGTAGGTCAAGGTTTCTACTGATTTCAGATTTATAGCTCTTATATCTGGGTCGCGATATGCGTCACGGGGGACTAGACTGAAATATGACTTCAGTTTAAAAAACAATTACTAATGGCAATTCCGAACATGTCACAGGCTGTACATAAGTTTCCTACACATGTCAGAATGTCTTTTCAGTGCTAGCAGTCAGTGCATAGCCACCAGCATAAAGTAGACTGGATATAGTTGCATTTCTTACTTTAGTTTGAGCTGTAACCGCTTGTAATCTAAAAGTTTATCATATGTTGATTTTTATTGTCATTCTATTGTCATTTCAAACCCGAAAATGATAATTGAGCATGACAGCTCGCACGATGCTGAAGAGTGTAGAAGCCAGTACACGAGAATGGCATCTGATGTTTCTCCTTCACTCAGCACACGAGCATTCATTGTCTCATAACATTGTTTGAGGTTCGTCGTGAATTAGCATTGTCAGCCGAATATTTCCATATGATCATTCAGAGTCCATCTCTATTGGCTGTGTCAAAAGTTTGTGTCAGGTCTATGAAAGCCTTGTGTGGGCGCAATGTTGGTCTTGACATTTCTTCTGGAGTTGCCGAACGACGAATACAATATTCTTTGGAAGAATGTTCTAAGGGATCGATCAATCGATTAAGGAGAACTGTACTAGCCTCTTACCAACAGAAGATATAAAGGAGATTCCTCTTTGCCTGAATGGCTGATGGTAGTTTCTTTCAGTTCTTACAACATGCCTGGTTGGTTATATGTTAATATTGTTTGTATCTATTTTTGATCAATCTAACGTCTGGCACTGATCCCTACTAAGCATACTCTAGACGGCTACTTAGAAAGTGAGTGCGTATGCTGGATGCCTTCATCATGCACAAACAACGTGCTGCAAAAACTACCACAGCAAAATCAAATGAATGCTTGCAAGAATATTTCTAGCAAAAGACTAACTTTACACACTTACTAGAGATACTTCAGATGTGGCTCCCACACTTACTAGAGATACTTCAGATGTGGCTCCCACACTTACTAGAGATACTTCGGATGTGGCTCCCACACTTACTAGAGATACTTCAGATGTGGCTCCCACACTTACTAGAGATACTTCAGATGGGGCTCCCACACTTACTAGAGATACTTCAGATGTGGCTCCCACACTTACTAGAGATACTTCAGATGTGGCTCCCACACTTACTAGAGATACTTCAGATGTGGCTCCCACACTTACTAGAGATACTTCGGATGTGGCTCCCACACTTACTAGAGATACTTCAGATGTGGCTCCCACACTTACTAGAGATACTTCGGATGTGGCTGCCACACTTACTAGAGATACTTCGGATGTGGCTCCCACACTTACTAGAGATACTTCGGATGTGGCTCCCACACTTACTAGAGATACTTCGGATGTGGCTCCCACACTTACTAGAGATACTTCGGATGTGGCTCCCACACTTACTAGAGATACTTCGGATGTGGCTCCCACACTTACTAGAGATACTTCGGATGTGGCTCCCACACTTACTAGAGATACTTCGGATGTGGCTCCCACACTTACTAGAGATACTTCGGATGTGGCCCCACACTTACTAGAGATACTTCGGATGTGGCTCCCACACTTACTAGAGATACTTCGGATGTGGCTCCCACACTTACTAGAGATACTTCGGATGTGGCTCCCACACTTACTAGAGATACTTCGGATGTGGCTCCCACACTTTCTGGAGATACTTCAGATGTGGCCCCACACTTACTAGAGATACTTCAGATGTGGCTCCCACACTTTCTGGAGATACTTCGGATGTGGCTCCCACACTTACTAGAGATACTTCGGATGTGGCTCCCACACTTTCTGGAGATACTTCAGATGTGGCCCCACACTTACTAGAGATACTTCAGATGTGGCTCCCACACTTTCTGGAGATACTTCGGATGTGGCTCCCACACTTACTAGAGATACTTCGGATGTGGCTCCCACACTTACTAGAGATACTTCAGATGTGGCTCCCACACTTTCTTGAGATACTTCGGATGGGGCTCCCACACTTACTAGAGATACTTCGGATGTGGCTCCCACACTTTCTGGAGATACTTCAGATGTGGCCCCACACTTACTAGAGATACTTCAGATGTGGCCCCACACTTACTAGAGATATTTCGGATGTGGCTCCCACACTTTCTGGAGATACTTCAGATGTGGCCCCACACTCTTACTGTAGATACTTCAGATGTGGCTCCACACTTACTGGAGATACTTCAGATGTGGCCCCTACACTTACTGGAGATACTTCAGATGTGGCCCTACACTTACTGGAGGTACTTCAAATGTGACCCCGACACACTTACTCTAGGTACTTCAGATGTGGCCCTAAACTTAATGGGGTGGGGGGGGGTGGTACTTCAGATGTGGCCCTACACCTACCGTAGGTACTTCAGATGTGGCCCGACACTTACTGGAGGTACTTCAGATGTAGCCCCACACACTTACTGGAGATACTTCAGATGTGGCCTTAAACACTTCCCAGAGTTACTTTAGATGTAGCCCCCACACTTACTGGAGATACTTCAGATGTGGCCCTACACTTACTGGAGATACTTCAGATGTGGCCCCAAACTCTTCCCAGAGTTACTTTAGATGTGGCCCCCACACTTACTGTAGATACTTCAAACGTGGCTTTACATTTGTATTTGAGATATATTGAAGAATTCTTCTAATCGTGCTTTTGTTGCTTGCTTGCAATATCAACTTCCAAATCGTCTGATTGCCTCCGTGTCTTGTTAATACAATTCCGTTGATCTTCCGCTGAACGTTCTCCTGAATGGTATTTTGGAAATGTCAATTTTTGCATAGGTCATTGCATTACAATTTAATATATTCTAGACAAGTTCACACTATGTAGAAAGTTTGAGAAACAGCGCCACTAGTTCAGATAAAGATTCAACATATATACTAGTTATGAAAATGAGAAAAACGAAGTTTGTATCTAGTTAAATATGCTTAATAAGAAAGATGCCTCAATGAAAGATAACAGAACGAGGAAGAGAATGTGGTGGAATCGTGCAAGCATTGTAAAAACTGAACATATTTCACAGTAAATGGAAAAACACGGTGCGAGTACACATCTACAGCTTTCATCCCCACGTCCATTACAAGGAAAGCTAACATTCTAAAGTCGTAACCCGAAAACTGATTGGTTTAAGAACACATGCCCCAGGAAGACACCTGAATGTGATGACGTGACTTCCTGTTGTGCCTGTCTTCTATAATTTCCTATTAACATGACACAATGTTGTTCTTCGTGTTGTGCTGTCCTGACAAAAGTCAAACTACTCTGGTGCAGTAACACATGCTATGAACATGGCAGAGCAAGAACAATCTATGGAGGCAAACATCGCCCTCAAAGCCGCCACGGCGAAGTACAAATACACTCTCAAGCAAACAGCAAGAGAAAGCTGGAAAAACACAACGGAAAGTCTAAACCTGGACAAAGAAGGGAACAAGCTATGGAAGCTAGTCAGAGCCATGAATGACGAAACCCCGTCAAACAAACAAATTACCATCAAGCAGGGCGAAAACTTGCTCACTGGTAAAAAAGCTGCAAACGCTTTTGTCGATCACTAATGCCAGAGCAAACCACATCGAGGTCCCTGCAGATAGGCATACAGACATTAGTGAAGAGCAAAAGGGGCACGACAACATCAGTACGGCTCCTGAAGAGCATATGATGGCCAAATTAACAATGAGCGAAATGGAAGAGGCTATGAGAACATTAAAGAAAAGGAAATCTCCCGGAAAAGATGGGATAACAAACGAAATGCTGATGGGGCTGGGCCAATCAGCGAAGAGGAAGCTGCTATCGGTCCTGAACCAAAGCTGGAAAAGGGGAATTGTACCCCAGGCATGGAAAGACACAGTACTGGTACCAGTACCAAATAAAGGAAAGGACAAAACAGATCCAAATGGATACATGCCTATCAGCCTACTGAGCTGTGTCGGCAAACTGATGGAACGTATGATAAACACCAGACTGATGTGGCATCTGGAAGAAAAACGAATACTAATTCCACAGCAAGCCGGCTTTAGACAGCACAGATCCACTGAGGACCAGGTCATCCTCATAGCCCAAGAAATAGAAGAGGCCTACCAGGCACAGAAACACACAGTAGCGGTTTGGGTGGACCTGGAAAAGGCATTTGACAAAGTCTGGAAAGATGGACTTAGAGTCAAGCTAAGAAGAAGTGATGTCTGTGAGAAAATGTATCAACCACTACCTCAAAAACAGAACGGCCAGAGTCCAAGTACAAGGGCAGATGAGCAGAAAGGTGACACTCGAGCAGGGAGTACCCCAAGGGGGAGTACTGTCACCCTAACATCGCTGGAAGAGTGGGCGAACTCATGGCTGGTCAAAATAAACGAGGAGAAAACCACATGCACAATATTCTCGCTTTCATTAAAACCCCAAAATACCAAATTAAGTCTAAATGGCAAATTCCTGCAGACAAACGACAACCCAACCTATCTGGGAGTCACATTTGATCGGCGCATGACATGGAAAAGTCAGATTGAGAGAAACCGAATGAGAGCCAGAGAAAGAATGGCAATCATGAGGAAACTTGCTGGCAAAAACTGGGTAGCAGACTAAGGCATACTAAAGAAACTGTACACTGGAAGAGTGAGACCAGTTCTCGAGTATGGCATTGCGGCATGGACAACAGCAGCAAAGGCGAACTTCGATAAAGTTAGCAAACTTCAAAACCAAGCCATGAGAGTTATAACAGGAGGCATGAAGTCAACGCCAATTGTAAAACTTGAAAAGATTACAAAACTGCAATCCATGACCAATACAAGAGACTGCAGAGCCCAGCTGCAGTCAGAGAAACTCCGAAGACTGACTGACCATCCAATGCACCAGAGACTAAACAATTTGGTAAATGGGAAACTAAAGCGGAGAAACTTTGCAGAAATAGCCAAAGCAAAGATGCACGAAGATCTCATAAACGCACTAACAACACCAAAACCCATCACTACTGTACGAAAACCTACCTGGAGGCAGGATATATTTCCAGAGGTGGTAGGAAATATACCAGGTATTGGAAACAAAAACTGCCAGACTGAAAAAGAAAGGAGAGATACTACCCTAAGCTTCATATCGAAAAGCTACCCAAGCATGGACTGGACCCATGCATACACCGACGGTTCTGTAACAAACACTACACAGAACGGAGGGGCAGGAGCATTCCTGAACCTACCAAATGGCAGACAAATAACATTGTCATTCGCTACTGGTAAGTACACAAGCAATTTCAGAGCGGAGGCAGAGGCACTGAGGGCGGCAGTGGAAGAAATGGTGACACACAATGAAAATGAAAGCCATATAGTCCTGCTTACAGATGCTCTCGCCGTAGTCACAGCGCTAAAAAGCCAGAAAAACACTGAGCTTAATGACTTAAGAGCAGCACTCTGCAAACTGTGCCAGCAGTCCGCACCAAAAAGGGTAGTGGTACAGTGGGTCCCATCACACTGCAACATCCAAGGCAACGAGGAGGCAGACAGACTGGCAAAAGAAGGTTCAAGACTACGACAAACAGATACTAGTATGACGTACGAATAGTCAAAACGGCTTATCAAAGCCAGATACATGACCAAATGGGAAACCGAACATACTGGTTACACCAAAAACGATGCCTATTACCAGTTGCACCGAAGAGAGCAGGTCGTTGTCTTCAGACTTCGCACTGGCCACAATAGACTGAGGTACCACCTATTCAACAAATTGAAGATAGGGTGTACCGACGAATGCCCGTGCGGTACTGATAAAATGACCGCTGAACATCTGCTGCAGAACTGCCCGACATACGAGGATCAGAGACGGCAGATGTGGCCATCACCAGTGGAACTGCAAGACAAGCTCTATGGCAGTGGCGACAGCCTCAGGATGACCGCCGCTTTTTTCGAAAAAATAATGGTTACTGTCTGACTGCGTACGAAGAAGAAGAAGAAGAAGAAGCTACTCTGGGATCTTTTTATTCTCTATTTTATTGGAGTTTCTGCCAACGAACAGCAGCAAATTGAACTTTGAGAACTTATGTCATCAAACTAGCACTTCAGGAGGAGACACATTCACAATTTTCAATTTTTTGAATACTTTTAGAAGGACCGATGTCTTCAAGCAAAATTGCTAGCACAAAGTTAAAGAAAAACATGGAGAGATTATTTTTGGTAGTCGAACATAATCGAATGGGATTAAGACAGTGTTAGGAGGCGGATAAGTTTCTAGCTTATTGTTTATTTTTGCTCCATGATTATGATGTTTTTAAAGTCAAAGAATATGTCTCGTACTGCAGATGCCATTTATATTTTGACAAGAATTGACTTATTCCTGCAACAATTAAATATGTTTAAGTTCCGAAACATCACACTTTCAAAATTAAATTTCATGGCCAAGATTGTTGTGTGGTTGTAATTTGTCT
This sequence comes from Ariolimax columbianus, assembly GCA_036924085.1. Taxonomy (NCBI): domain Eukaryota; kingdom Metazoa; phylum Mollusca; class Gastropoda; order Stylommatophora; family Arionidae; genus Ariolimax; species Ariolimax columbianus. The sequence continues at coordinate 168,369,170 of JAVGWX010000001.1, read as the reverse complement.
CCTATAACTCTACCTTTGATTGTCTGTAAATTGAACATATTTAAGAGATTGGGTTACATATTATGAGGTGTCCATCTTTCTATGCTTCCTTTCACGTTTGTTACCGTTTATCTGTCACACATAATTGATTCGTTCTACTCTCCAACATGTCAACATGGAATAATATAGTCGATTTGTCCTTGCGCGTGCGTGCGCGCACACACACACACACATACACACACACATACACACACATATACACACACATATACACACACATATACACACACATACACACATCCATACATACACACACGCACATACACAATTTAATCGTTCTACTCTCCAGCGTGGCAATATGGAATAATATAGTAGACTTGGCCTTGCTGCCCACACACAAACACAGACACACAAACACTGATACACACACACACGCGCGCACACACACTCACACACACACAATCGCGCGCACACACACAACAAAAAATCCACATCGATAACATTTACAACTACTTAATATTCCAAAAAAGCGTTAGTGAGGAAAAATGAAACATCAAGACATTTTCCAACGACTGGCAGTTTTTCATTGACTGTTTTCACTATTGTCCTTTGACAAAATAAGTTCGGAGAAACATTCCATTCTCCGTTGTTTAACGCTGTACGCACTTCTGGTACTGTTGTATAACTGCTATATATAGCTACACCATTGCATCTTTACTTTCTATCTGCGTGATTCGCCTTAACTGGCAATATTTTCACCGGATGTAAAATACCACAAAGATAATGACCTAGTCTGTGGCTTTTTTGTTTGTTTGATAGTTTCTTAATTATTGTTGTTATTTGGTAGACATATACATTGGCTAATATTTGTTCCTGTGTAGTTTGTTTCTGGTCAAACGTTATTTCGAAACTCACTTTTATCAGGAGACATAATTTCTGGTTTTTCTTAAATGTACGCTTATCGTAATGAACCTTGCATGTTGTTGCTAATTTCTTTTGCTATAATTTGACTAAAGATGCGTAGTAAATAACTATTAAGTTTTATAATAGCTGTATAGTTCCCTTACTTTATTTAGTTTGTTATCAGCATATCTTGTGTCGACTTTTTGTATGGGATGTTCTTTACATTTTATTCTATTTACAGCTGATACCCCCTGAGTTCAGTCTCACAACATTTATGTGCTCTTTAGATTCAGTGGCATGGCCTGAATTTCTCTGGAGCGGAACAGTGAATGCATATTCACCACATGAATTGAGTATGTGTGTGAGAGTCGTACGTCTGTGCTCGCACGCGAGTGTGCGGATGAAGGAACTACCTTACACTTGACATTTCCTGGCACGGACTGAAAAACACAAGTATGAATAAACGTGTAATCAATAACACTAATAAATATAAAGCAACAAATAAATCCGAGAAAAGATCTAGAATTTTGCAAGCGATGATTAAACAATTAGTCGTGACTTTCCCCCTTCTCCATGATGTAATGCCAGCGACATATTTTCCTGCCATTTCCCACCATGGCTTCCTCCCAGTGTTCCATAACACTCTCCTCTGTAGATCCATGTCCCATAATGACCTGTCCCAGAATGGGGTCACTTCTCAAGCGATCTCTGTCATGGACATCAAACACGACTTTGGTGTGGCTTAGAGCTTTAGACCTGGCGTTAATCTGCAAAAATGAAAAGATATTGAAGCGAATGATAAAACGATCATTATCGAATACACATGGCACACAATGCTACCCAGGGCATGCGTTAAATATAGGAACAGCAAATATCAAGTTTACGATCTACTCGCAGCAATAATATTTATAGTACCACGACAATGGACAATAGATCGAGCCATTTAGAAATAGGCTTCTATTATCTAGAGCAGAGGTCTCCAAACTTTTCAGTGCAAGGGCCACATCGTATATTTTACACATTATCGAGGAACAAATTGTATATTTTACACATTATCGCGGAAAAAATTGTATATTTTTCAAATTATCGCGGAACAAATTGTATATTTTACACATTATCGCGGAACAAATTGTATATTTTACACATTATCGCGGAACAAATTGTATATTTTACATATTATCGCGGAACAAATTGTATATTTTACACATTATCGCGGAACAAATTGTATATTTTTCAAATTATCGCGGAACAAATTGTATATTTTACACATTATCGCGGAACAAATTGTATATTTTACACATTATCGCGGAACAAATTGTATATTTTACACATGTTCGCAGGTCAAACAAAGAAAATTAGATTTATAATTGAAATAATGTTTTTTAAACCTTTTTTGAGCAGTAAATATGATATGATTGAGACAAAAGAAAGAAACGGCGCAATTACTTAGGAATGATTGTACACTAGCATCTGATATAAGCTTATAATAAGTGCAAGTTTTGGACCTTATCAAATATTCTCACGGAAGAATCCCTGAATTAAGACATTGAAACAACTGCATGCTATTAAAGAGATTTGTGTGATTTACTGAAGTTTAACCAATATTTATCTAAAATTAAAATTTATCTTATTATTCGGACACAGTTTTTGTTTTTGCACTTCTTTGAAGATGTTTTTTCCAGTTACTGTGCTCGACATGCTTTGCACTGATGAAGAATGTTGACCCATCCCACTTTTCTCTAAAAAAAATATGGTTCATGTTTTATCTGCATTAGGTTCCTTTACTGAAAGTCTGTATACTAGCTATTCCAGCGTGTGGCTGATAATAATGGCATAGTTTTTAACACGATGAGGTCCATATCTCCAAGCACATCCTTATTTTCTGATCTTTAACCACATACTAGACAAGTGACAAATGTCCAATTTTTTTTTTCAAACAGGGTTCCACTTATATATACATTTTTCTCTGAAAAGCGTTGTAGGTCGGATTTAATTTTGTGGCGGGCCTGTTGTAACATGTAGTCCATGTGTGGGGGACCTCAGATCTAGAAGAAAGGCACATATTACTTGTATTCACCTACTGCCTTGTTGATAGCCTGTGACAGCAACCAACTTGGGAGAATTAACCCACATAAAACCAACTTGGGAGAATTAACCCACATAAAACCAACTTGGGAGAATTAACCCACATAAAACCAACTTGGGAGAATTAACCAACATAAAACCAACTTGGGAGAATTAACCCACATAAAACCAACTTGGGAGAATTAACCCACATAAAACCAACTTGGGAGAATTAACCCACATAAAACCAACTTGGGAGAATTAACCCACATAAAACCAACTTGGGAGAATTAACCCACATAAAACCAACTTGGGAGAATTAACCCACACAAAACCAACTTGGGAGAATTAACCCACATAAAACCAACTTGGGAGAATTAACCCACATAAAACCAACTTGGGAGAATTAACCCACATAAAACAACTTGGGAGAATTAACCCACATAAAACCAACTTGGGAGAATTAACCCACATAAAACCAACTTGGGAGAATTAACCCACATAAAAATACTTTCTGAAATTGGGTAGAAAGACCCATAATTGAGTCTAGCTGTAAAAGGTGCTACAACGTAAATTGTTATTTTAAGAAACAAACAAGAGGGAGCGAGTAAAACATAAGAATGAAAATGAAAAACATCTAATTTGATTAAGTATAGCTAAGATAAGGTTCTCCCACACATGAGTGACGTTCTCAAGGGCTTGTATTCAACAATAATAAAGAAATAAGTGGCAGAAAAGTAATTCATATTCTCTGGGATTTTCTACAGCTCAATAGTTTACCTGACACTCAAAGCTATCGTTGAATGGTGGCGCCGTTGTGTTCTTCTTGACGGTAGTCTGAAACTGGCCTACAGCCTGGTCGAACTGCCACACGGTCACACGGACAAATGAATCTGTGATACGTGACAAAGAACATATTAACACTATTGTTGCTGTTGCTGTTGCTGTTGTTATTTATAGTATTGTAATTGATGTCGGTAGTGGACGTTACTGTTGGGTTTTAGAGAACGTTATGCTATTTGTCATTTTGCTCTACTTTTAGCGGAGTCTGTTATTTATTTTTCTGATAGTTTTTGTTACTTCGTTAAATTTTACTAGGAGATTACAGTTGTGGCAGACATAATTTAAATCACTTAGAGAATCGATTAGTCTGTAAATATGCTAGCCAACTAATAAGTTAACCAGTCTTTCAGTTAACTAGTCCGTTATTTCATCAGTTCCTTATGTAATTAGCTAGTGAGTCAATCAAGTAGTTCTTTAGTTAGTGAATCAATAATATAGTTCGTTAGTTAGTGATCCAATCATTTCGACCATTAGTTAGGGAGTCAATTGTTTAGTCCATTAGATAATGAGTTAATCAGTTACTCCGTTAATAAGTGAGCCAATTATTTAGTCCATTACTGAGTTAATCATTTAGTCGGTTAACTATTAATAGATAAGGAGGATTAAACCCGTTACCTTTGCTGTTAGAAGCGAGGGTTGTCTACCACTCTGACACTCAGGCGAGCGTATAGAGACAAGGATCAACCAAATCTATACATTCATCTTTGACTTACTTTGATGTGTAGATCGGCTGGGACTGTAGTGACGCATGTATGGCTCTCGACCTATTACATTTTTGGCCGTTCTCCTGCGCTCCACCCTTGGCACTCAATTTAGATTACTAATGGTAGTTCGTTTTAGCTGAATAACTACAAGAACCGATACACCGTATTCATATCAGATCAGATACACCGTGTTTATACCCACCAGATCAGATACACCGTGTTCATACCATATCAGATACACCGTGTTCATACCAGATCAGATACACCGTGTTCATACCTACCAGATCAGATACACCGTGTTCATACCTACCAGATCAGATACACCGTGTTCATACCTACCAGATCAGATACACCGTGTTCATACCTACCAGATCAGATACACCATGTTCATACCTACCAGATCAGATACACCGTATTCATACCTACCAGAACAGATACACCGTGTTCATATCTACCAGATCAGATACACCGTGTTCATATCTACCAGATCAGATACATCGTGTTCATATCTACCAGATCAGATACACCGTGTTCATATCAGATCAGATACACCGTGTTCTACCTACCAAAACAACGTAAATAACTGCTTTGTTGCAGCATTTAGGACTGTATTACCTGGTGCCCCTGTAAGGTGTTGACTAGGCAGGCCCCTAGCGCGACAAACGCCCACAAACAGCTTGGACTGACGGGAGTCTAGCAGAAGTTCAAGCTGAAGATGTCCGAGGTCCTAATTGTAAAGGGAAAATGAATGCAGGTAATAAGAATGTGGTCATGTTGATGACACTACTAACTGCATTTCTATAATTAAAAAAAGGAAAACAAAGAGGCAGTGCGGGAGTGCGCGGTTGATAAAAAAAAAAAAATCAATGGAATCTCAGCTGTACATTTCTCTTAAAACTTTCTGTTTTAAAGTATTGTATACCTTTCCACAAGTTGCCATGTCTCCTGTGTCCATTCCTCTCTCTCTCTCTCTCTATATATATATATCACTTTTCTTCTGCCCCCGCTTTCCTATTTTGTCAATACATTCGTGTATCGTTTTATGTGTATGTGTGTCTGTGAAGGCATATGTTTTTGTTCGTAAATTTGTATATGTTTACATATGTATGAATTCGCATTTGTATCAGTGTCTCTATATTTGTATGTGTCTGTATGTATTCGGCTGGCTGAACCCTTAACTTCATTCTCTCTTGTTTCATGACGGTTTCGTCATCTGGAGATCTGTATTTCGATTTCGACTTCTCTATTATTCCCATTCTTTTCTGTGGTTCGTTGTAAAAGTATTCTGTGTCCAGAAAAATACACGTCTTTGTGATTTTTATCACTATAGACATTCTTTAGGGTTGCATGCATGGATTTGTATTAGAGTGTTTAAGGGTGTATGTGTAGCAAATGTAAATATATATGTGTGTTTCTAACTTAACGTAACATAACTTGACGTTTTTATACTGGTTTAGGAGACTGCAGAGTCTGTAAAGAACCAGTTTCATTTACATTTTCTTTGCTCTTAAAGCTATGTGCACCCAATCTATTTTTAAATGCATTAATCGTCCCTGCCTCCACTACTTTCTGTGGCAATGCATTCCAAGCATTCACCACTCTCTAACTAAAAATGTATAATTTCTAAATTAGACCTTTCTTTAGTTAATTTGCAGCTATGCCCTCTTGTTCTTGTAAGAGTTTCCATTTTGAAAAAAACTTGATATAATCTAATGTATTCGTTCCTCCGATTATCTTATCAATCTGTATTATTATTATTATTATTTTCTGAGTCTTCCCCCATAACTGTAATTCTGGAATCCCACAATCAGCTTTGTCGCTCTTCTTTGTATCCTTTCCAGCATGTTTATATCCCCTCTAGGATAAGGACTCCACACCTTTACACAGTACTTGCCATCTAGTTCTAACTAATGCTTTATACAATTTGACTGGCACTTGCTTGCTCTTATGTTAAAAATTTCTTTTTATCATACCTAACATTGCATTTGCCGTTTTCACTGCTACCTGGACTTGCTAACTCACTTTACCTGTATGATCTATTATAACCCCTAGGTCCGTTCTATGTAGAGTAGGAAAAGGCGTTTGATACGGTGAAATGTAACAACTTTTTGAAAATGATAGAAGATATGCATATCGGCAGTAACAATCAGAGGATAACAAAACAAATATGCCGGCTACGAACGGCGGTTATACGCATTGGTAACCAAGAGGGAACGTTTGAGCCAATTAAACAAGACGTTTAGTAGGGATGAGTACTTATGATGTCATACTCCGGGAGTGACGTTTGGTGGGCACAATATAAATAATCTGCTATATGCAGTTGATACTATCCTGATATCTAGTGGTGAAAAGGGGTTACATGAGAATGTTGATAGGGCAGTGGTAGAATAGGATTGATTGTGTAGTGGTATAACGTGGGAGATGGTTGATAGGGTAGTGGTATAATATGGGAGATGGTTGATAGGGTAGTTGTATAAGGTGGGAGATGGTTGATATGGTAGTGATATAATATGATTGATTGTGTAGTGATATACCGTGGGAGATGGTTGATATGGTAGTGATATAATATGATTGATTGTGTAGTGATATACCGTGGGAGATGGTTGATAGGGCAGTGGTATAATATGATTGATTGTGTAGTGGTATACCATGGGAGATGGTTGATAGGGCAGTGGTATAACGTGGGAGATGGTTGATATGGTAGTGATATAATATGATTGATTGTGTAGTGGTATACCATGGGAGATGGTTGATAGGGCAGTGATATAATGTGGGAGATGGTTGATAGGGCAGTGGTATAATGTGGGAGATGATTGATAGGGCAGTGATAGAATATGATTGATTGTGTAGTAGTATAACGTGGGAAATCGTTGATAGAGTAGTATAATGTGGGAGGTGGTTGATAAGCTAGTGGAACAACTTGGGAGATGATTGATAGGGTAGTCATAGAATAATATTGATTGTGTAGTGGTATAACATGATAGATGGTTGATAGTGTAGTGGTAGAAAGTAATGATACTGGTCACAACTTGTATAACAAAGAGAATGAAGTAATAGTAGTTTCGAAGAAACAAGCAAATATCACTTGAATGAGACACATATGTAGATGAAACGATACTGAAACAGGTACAACCATTGAAATATCGGGGTTTCTTGATAACTTCTGATGAAAAATGCGGCACAGAAATCAAGAGTAGAATAGCCCCTTCAAAGAGAATATTCACAGCATGAGAGGCATTTTGTGCAACAAGTACTAACCGATGGAGGTGACGAAGAGAGCTCCTCAGTGTTAAGTTGTGCTAGTGCTGTCGTACAGCAGCGAATCGTGTATTAACAAACAAGCAATACGAACACCGGAAGCTGTAGAAATGTGTTTCTACAGAAGATTGCTAAGAATCATATGGACTGACAGAAAAAATAATGAAAGGCAATGCTATTTTTCCCGACATGTGTGGAGGACGGGCGGGGTGGAGCAAGATTGCAGGAAGGAGAGGCAAAGGAAGACACACAAAGAGAAGACACACAAAGAGAAGACACACAAAGAGAAGACACACAAAGAGAAGACACACAAAGAGAAGACACACAAAGAGAAGACACACAAAGAGAAGACACACAAAGAGAAGACACACAAAGAGAAGACACACAAAGAGAAGACACACAAAGAGAAGACACACAAAGAGAAGACACACAAAGAGAAGACACACAAAGAGAAGACACACAAAGAGAAGACACACAAAGAGAAGACACACCAAGAGAAGACACACAAAGAGAAGACACACAAAGAGAAGACACATAAAGAGAAGACACATAAAGAGAAGACACACAAAGAGAAGACACACAAAGAGAAGACACACAAAGAGAAGACACACAAAGAGAAGACACACAAAGAGAAGACACACAAAGAGAAGACACACAAAGAGAAGACACACAAAGAGAAGACATCATACACTGCAAAAGGTTAGTACCGAATTTGTAAATAGTAGAAGGGGAAGATGCGCCCGTTTCACAATCACAACGCATCCGGTTCGAATCTCACTCGTGTCCAGTTTGGCAGACGTATGGCTTTTTCTCTCCTCCACGAACAGAAAGTAATGCTAATAGGTTGACGGTTGTAAGAAAGGACGTTCTATTTACTTTCTAAAGGGTTGTGGAGAATCATGATCGCCTTCGTCAGTCAGCATTACCAATAAATGAATGAATCTCTGCATAGGTATATATATATATATATATATATGTAATTAAATCTAAATCTAAATGTGTAGGTATGTGTGTGTGTGTGTGTGTGTGTGTGTGTGTATAAGAGTAATGGCGTTATGTCGGTTAATACAGAGTAGGTGATCAATAAAGTAAAGGTGGGCCCCAAACTGCCGTCGGGGATGAAGATAACTCTTCATAGACTAAGCCGCAGCCTATGTGAGGTGGGGTGGCCAGTTCCCTTCCTTGCTGTGAATACCTTCCATAACTCATACGTCAGCTACCCTCTTACGGTTGGGTCGACGGGAGGGGTGGTCGTTCCAGGAACGAACCACATCGGTATTTCTTTCTGTCCGTCCGTGATTTCGAACCCTGACGCGGAGTAATTCCAGTCTTAGCAAGCAAGATCACTGTCGACTCACACATGCTCCACGTGTGATCAATACACATACACAAAAACATACCTCTCATTATATATAAATATATATTTATACTGGGATGTATGTTTTTATGTAGTTATATTGATCACATACTCTATCTTATCCGACATAACGTAATTATTCTTTCTCACATATTCCTGGCCAATGTTACCTTTTTCTTGCAAATGGCCATCGCCAGATTATTCTGTTCGTGAAGTTTATGTCCATCTTGTGATTTGTTATTAGTTTTTATTTATCGTGTTCTTTTTCCGTGACGAAGGCCTTCTAGCCGCCATCTTGTTTACATTTTCATCTGTTATAATGCTGTTTCTGAGCAATTCATGTTTTCTTTATGCCACCCCCAATTCACAAATTTTGACCATATCTGTTGTGATAGGCGACTAGAGAATGTTCTGGTTGTTTCTCGCAACATCATCATGTAAAAATATTGGTATTGAAGCGTCACCAAAAGCAAATAGATTCACATGTAGTATTGGGTCCAACATCTGGAGTGGCGGCACATGTAATGTTGGATCCAACATCTGGAGTGGCGGCACATGTAATGTTGGATCCAACATCTGGAGTGGCGGCACATGTAATGTTGGATCCAACATCTGGAGTGGCGGCACATGTAATGTTGGATCCAACATCTGGAGTGGCGGCACATGTAATGTTGGATCCAACATCTGGAGTGGCGGCACATGTAATGTTGGATCCAACATCTGGAGTGGCGGCACATGTAATGTTGGATCCAACATCTGGAGTGGCGGCACATGTAATGTTGGATCCAACATCTGGAGTGGCGGCACATGTAATGTTTGATCCAACATCTGGAGTGGCGGCACATGTAATGTTGGATCCAACATCTGGAGTGGCGGCACATGTAATGTTGGATCCAACATCTGGAGTGGCGGCACATGTAATGTTGGATCCAACATCTGGAGTGGCAGAAAATAATGATAAATCCAAAACTTTGAACGAATAAAGAAACGGAGAAGCCATTTGATTGTTTGATTTGAGTGCTTCTCGTGACACGCTATTTTTGGTGTTTTATAATTGCCTTGTCTGTTTCCTCAGTGTGTGTGTAATGCTGCCATTAATTGTATTTATCTCTTTGCCTCTTTCTCGCTCTCTTTTCTTCTCTCCTTCAATTTGTGTTGTTTGTAACCCCTCATCTCATCTGTTCCAGAAATGGACATGATCGTCCAAGCAGAGGATCACAATTTCATTTTTTACTTTCCATAAACAGTAATAAATGAACAGATATTTCTGGAAAGTTCATAGAACAGGAAACGACAATCCCTTCCTGGAACTGACATTTGAATGATAGACTTGTCCACTTGTGATCGAAAGGTTGCTGTTCGATTTCCTGTCCGTCGCGTGCGCATTTCGTCCCACTTTTGTAATCTCCCTTCACTTATTTTCTGTTGCTGTATAAATAAAACATACGCTTATACTTATTACTTATTACAGAAAGCAAATTGACGTCAACAAAAAGCACATTGCAGCGTCACAATTATGTTGGGAAAAGCGACTTATATTCATCATCTTCTTTGTACGTTTTCTGTGGCCAACTTGAAAATGTCAAATGAATGAAGTAGTTACCCCAAGATTATTGGTGTCGACATAGATCTTGCACATGAATGGCATTGATGATGGTTTTATGTATTTTCTGTGTGCCTCGTATGTTGGATACCAGTGTAAAATATGTTCAGCAGACATTTTATCTGTCCCCGCAGACACATCAATGGATGTTTTCTATAGCTAGTTTGTTGAATAGATGGTATCAATCTTTGAGGAGTCTAAAGATTCCCATCCGCTCACATCTGTTGAGCAGATAATATGCGTCATTTGGTTGTTGACCTGCGCGCTCTGCTTCTCATTTGTGACCACATGATAAGCCTTTTGGCCTCTTAATAAATTATACCTTTACCTGAGGTAGATATCCTACGTCCCTCGACAGTCTGTCAGCCTCTCATTGCCAAGAATTTTGCAAAGAGATTAAATCCATCTATTTAATCTATGCTGTAGTTAATAGAGAGTTACTTTTAGCTCTATATCTATGTTTTTCTTTGGACTAACCAGTACCACAGGCAATGGTATCGTGTCTGTGAAGAGTATCATTTGTCTCTATGTGTTTTCATCTATTTTTAGAACTTTGTAGTTTATTCTACTTCTGCTCTGAAGTTACATTAAATTTTCCAGTTGGCACTGATATCTTTATCTGTGTACTGAATGTAGGCTCAGAAAGATGTATATGTGCACTGAATGTAGGCTCAGAAAAATGGATATGTGCACTGAATGTAGGCCCAAAAAGATGTATATGTGCACTGATTGTAGGCTCAGAAAGATGTATATGTGTACTGATTGTACACATAGAAAGATGTATATGTGTACTGATTGCAAGCTCTGAAATATTTATATGTGTACTGATTGAAAGCTCAGAAGGAGTTATCCAGCCACATTTGTTGTTTCATTTGTTGCTGATCCATCTGTATATACACGGATCCAGTTATTGCTTGGGTTGTGTTTTACAGACAAGCCTTACTTTTTATTCTGTCTGATCTTTCTTTCCATGTTATCAGCCATGATAAGCACTGTTACCTCTAAGTAGGATGTATGTGTCTGGTGTGGATGAAGTATGTGTGGTATCATCAGTTCTGCACTTTGCTTTTTCTAATTCTACAAAGTTACTACACTTGAGTCTTCATCATCTAAGCCATTTTATTCTTTAGTGCATCAGTTGGCTGAACACCCTTCTGAATGTATCACCTTATTGTTGAGCTCTTACGCCCTTTAGTGTTCCATTGGCTGCAGTTTCGTAATCGTTTCTAGATCTCCGATGGGTGTGGTCCTCATTGTACCTGTTATGATTGTCATTACTTGATTTTAGACTATTTATTTGTTTGTTCAAATTTCTATTTGGTTGCAGTACCCACGTTGATATATTATAATCTAGGATTTGTAGCACACATTGTACAGCTGCGTTAGTCCTCTTTCATCTGTTCCCCAAATTGTGCCAACAAGTTTTTTGTCATGAATTATATTATTTGCATTGAATCCATCCGGTTTCTCTCTATTTGTGTTTTCTACATTAGACGTTGATCAATGGTAATATTTAAATATCGTTTAATATCTCGCCGTTGCAGATGTCTTCCATTTATTCATAAATTAGAGATCTGTGATTTTTTTAGAAGGGAATAGACTGTGTATCTGCTATTTCCTAATTTGATGTCATTAACTATGCCTTCGCCCAACTCTTCAAGGACGTGACGGACCTCTTTAAAGAATGCGTCTGCATTTTCTACAAAGACAAGAGATAGTTCTTTATGTATGCTTTGGCCAACTTCTACAAAGACGTAAGAAACTTCTTTAACCATGTCTCGTCCAACTTATACAAGAACGTAAGAGGCGTCTTTAACCATGTATCGTCCAACTTATACAAGAACGTAAGTGGTGTCTTTAACCATGTCTCGTCCCATTACTGCAAGAACGTGAAAAAACTTCTTTAACCGTGCTTCGACCACCTTCTACAAGTACGTAAGAGACTTATTTAACAATGCCCTGGCCGACTTCTACAAGGACGAAAGACTTCTGTATACGAATGCTAACAAGTGAGGATGCTGTCTTCCTTGATCAAGGTTAAATTATCTGCAAAAACATGGCGGTTTACTTTTTGAAATATTCGGTTATATTAATTATATAAATGATATCATTATGAGTGACATAACTCCCAATTGGGGCACGAGAAATGTGGCTTAAGAACCTTGTGCATAGAGCTTGTAAATTCGCAATGTATGACAAACTACGTATAGACACAACCAAGAACAACGCATTATGTGCTTTTACGAAGGTTTTCTTACGTTTCCAACTGAAATGGTTTTCTATTCAATTGTGTCGTAAGGCGGCGTGGGCAGAAAAGATTGCCTTTTTTGGGCTAACTATGTTGGATCAGTTGTTGTAAGCCGTTGTTCAACTTCTATAATGCCATCTATCCATTGGCCATGGAGAATGAAGATTAACGTCTGGTCATACAAAACATACTGATGAGACTAAGTTAATCAGGGTCACACAAAACATACAGATCAGACTATATTTGTCAGGGTCAAGAAAACATATTGATCAAACTAAGTTAGTCAGGGTCAGACAAAACATACTGATCAGACTATGTTAGTCAGGGTCATGAGAAACTTACTGATAAGACTAAGTTAGTCAGGGTCAGACAAAACATACATATCAGACTATATTTGTCAGGGTCAAGAAAACATATTGATCAAACTAAGTTAGTCAGGGTCAGACAAAACATACTGATCAGACTATGTTAGTCAGGGTCGGGAGAAACTTACTTATAAGACTAAGTTAGTCAGGGTCAGACAAAACATACTGAATAGACTATGTTAGTAAGGGTCGAGTGAAACATACTGATAATACTAAGTTAGTCAGGGTCAGACAAAACATACTGAATAGACTATGTTAGTCAGGGTCGGGTGAAACATATTGACCAAGACCTCACTTCACCTCCATGTTGGGCCCCCTGGAAACAGTGACTTTAATGGCAGTCTGGCTAACGAGGTAAGGACGTGATCTCTGGATCAGTGAGCGACACGCACATCAAACAAACATTGCACAGAAGCCTGGAGGACACTGTCCCACTTTCATCAGCACGTTTAGAATGCGAGGAACACTACTATCAACCCGGCGCCTAACGGTTTTGTTAGGGCGCACAACTGAACAAACTCATCATGTGCATTCAACAACAACAAGAAATGTCACTGTCACGATGGCTCCCTCGTGCCTCGTACTCAGACCCTATTGAGTTGTAAACGTACTGTCAGTGATAGTTGATGAGATTGTATTCTCATGAGAAACAAAAACTGCCAGACCGAAAAAGAAAGGAGAGATACTACCATAAGCTTTATATCGAAAAACTACCCAAGCATGGACTGGACCCATGCATACACCAACGGTTCTGTAACAAACAGTACACAGAACGGAGGGGCAGGAGCATTCTTGAACCTACCAAATGGCAGAAAAATAACACTGTCATTCGCTACTGGTAAGTACACAAGCAATTTCAGAGCGGAGGCAGAGGCACTGAGGGCGGCAGTGGAAGAAATGGTGACACATAAAGAAAATGAAAGCCATACAGTCCTGCTTACAGATGCTCTCGCCGTAGTCACAGCGCTAAAAAGCCAGAAAAACACTGAGCTTAATGACTTAAGAACAGCACTCTGTCAACTATGCCAGAAGTCCGCACCAAAAAGGGTAGTGGTACAGTGGGTCCCATCACACTGCAACATCCAAGGCAACGAGGAGGCAGACAGACTGGCAAAAGAAGGTGCAAGACTACCACAAACAGATACTAGTATGACGTGCGACGAGTCAAAACGGCTTATTAAAGCCAGATAAATGACCAAATGGGAAACCGAACATACTGGTTACACCAAAAACGATGCCTATTACCAGTTGAACAGAAGAGAGCAGGTCGTTGTCTTCAGACATCGCACCGGCCACAATAGACTGAGGTACCACTTATTCAACACATTGAAGATAGGTGGAACCGACGAATGCCCGTGTGGTACCGGGAAAATGACCGCTGAGCATCTGCTGCAAAACTGCCTGACATACGAGGATCAGAGAGAGCAGATGTGGCCATCACCAGTGGAACCACAAGAAAAGCTCTATGGCAGTGTCGACAGCCTCAGGATGACCGCCGCTTTTTTCGAAAAAATAATGGTTACTGTCTGACTGCGTACGAAGAAGAAGAAGAAGAAGTATTCTCAAGAGATACCTAAATCTTCGTTTCCTTTACAAGGGGTAGTTCTCATTACATTTATAATGTCATCTTCTTCTTCTTCTTTTGCCATATCACAGGGCTCGTTTTTAGGACCATTATTTTTCTTGATACATTTAAACGATTTGGGCATTAATATAGAATCCGTGATTGACAAATTTAAGAATAACACAAAACTATGTAGGAGTGTCTCATCTATAGCAGAGGTAGACAAATTGAGGTCTGATTTAAATAACATTCGAGACTGGTCTGTGAGAAGGCAAAGGGAGTTTATTATAGATAAATGTACAGTCATCCACACAGGTATAACCCAATATGGAACATAATTACAGAATAGGCGAGAACAATATTAGAAAGATACACAAGGAAAAGGACCTAGGGGTTATAATATATTATGCGAATAAGGTGAGTGAGCAAGTTCAGGTAGCAGTGAAAAAGGCAAATGCAACGTTAGATATGATAAAAAGAAATATTAAACATAGGATCAAGGAAGTGATAATCAAACTGTATAAAGCATTAGTTAGACCAAGATTGGAGTAATGTGTACAGGTGTGGAGTCCTTATTATAGAGGGGACATAAACATGCTGGAAAGGGTACAAAGAATCGCGACAAAACTGAAAGTGAGATTCCAGAATTCCAGTTACGAGGAAAGACTCAGAAAAACCGGCTTACAGTGCTTTCAAAAGAGAAGAATTCGAGGTGACTTAATACAGGTTAATAAGATAATCATAGGAAAGGTTAAATTAGACTATAACAAGTTTTTCAAAGTGCAACCACCAACGAGAACAAGAGGGCACATATACAAATTAGCTAAAGAAAGGTCCAGATTGGATATTAGGAAATATTTATTTAGTCAGAGAGTGGTGAATGCTTGGAATGCATTGCTCAGGAGGTAGGGTAGGCAGAGACAGTTAATGCATTTAAGAATAGTTTGGATGTGCATAGCTTTTAGAGCAGGGTAATGCGATGATGAGTCTTCTTAACCAGTATAAAAACGTTAAGTTAAGCTCTTCTTCTTCTTCTCCTTCTTTTTCTTCTTCTTCTTCTTCTTCTTCTTCTTCTTCTTCTTCTTCTTCTGCGCTCAGGATTTTTGTTCATGCTAGATCTGTAGTCTAGGACGAAGTATCATCATTTTCCGTGTTATCTCTACTACTGTGATAAATCATTTTCCTTATACATTCCATTTCTCGTGCTGTCATTTTCCTCTCCTGTTACTGGTTAAGAACGGAGTTTGACATTAGTAGCACACGGTTATTATAAACGTAAGGTTTATCATTGTGTTTTTGTTGGCAAGCTGATGTTCTGACGTGTAAGTAGTTGTGTCAATTGATAAGTCGCAGCAGAGGCTTCCTGCCATCAAGTATCTGTTGCTGGATCTAGTCTGATGTAGTGTATTATAATTTGCTTTATTATTTAGAAGTTTTGATTTTTCTTGTTATTTGATATTATTATATTTTGTGATTTAGCTACAAGCATTCAGTTTCAAAAAGGAGTGGGCGATTTTTGCCAATAAAGCACGGATATTTTTTAAGTCGTATTCTTGCTCCTTATATGTCAGTTATCTTATTTATTGTTATTGTTGTTCTTGTTTTAACATTTCCTGATATCACCGCACTTTATTTTGTATGTCGTTTTCTTCTACATTGTTTTGTTTCCGATGTACTCTTTGTTTTATCTATTTGTTTCCTATTTACCTGTTCTGTTGTAAAAAAAATCCTAATTCATTTCCTTAGATTCTTTTATTTCTTCTTTCTTTCGTTAAATATTTATTGTCCTTATCTGTATACGCATCATTTTAACATTTTGGTACTGGTTTTTTTAATTATTGTTAATCGATCGTTTCTTTCTTATAATTTTTAACTTTCACCCTATATTCCCATTCGTCTTCTTCTATCCCTTTTTTTATTACTTTTATTTAATGTAACGCTTGTATCTTTGTTCTTTAAATTAAAATATTATTCGTTATTTTTTCACTATATTTTCTTCCTTCTTATATCTTTGGTGTTTATTTATTATCCTTTTCATGAAAACTTCGGTGCCATTATCAAGAGTGACATGGAACAAAAATATAAAAAAGTACATTTTATTTCAACATACAGCAGCTGCAAAACACTTCAAAAACGAAAACATCAATTTTGAAGTTGATGCACCAATGAGTTCGTCTAGCTTGTTTACGTTGGGTTTTTTTTCCACCATGTCATCTTTCGAGCAAGACAATGGAAACTTAATCTGAAGCCTTTTCTGAAAGCAGAAGCAATTAAATTGTTCAAAGGCAGAAACAGAAAATAACAATCTGCTATCATTAAAATCAAGCCATAGTTAAGGATCAGTAGAAAACGTTAGAAAGGATGCTCGATAAAATAAAAAACACATATAAAGACTTTTAGGCATAAAAATAAACACAATGCAGAGAAAGAATATGGTAATAGTCAAGCAACTTAGGCGAATACATACAAATATAATCATCAATGGAGAAATAATGGAACAAGTACAACAATTTACATATTAAGGATAAACCATCACAGAATATGCCAGCAATGAGACACAAATTAAGACCAGGATTGCAATAACAAAGAAGGCCTTCATAGAAAAACAGAAAATGCTAACCCCATAGAACATCAAAATCAAAATAAGGTAAAGAATACACTACTGGTGTCTAGACGTCCGTACTGTATGAATCTTCTTCTTCTTCTTCATCGTACGCTGTCAGACATAAACCTTTATTTTTTCGAAAAAAGCAGCGGTCATCCTGAGGCTGTGGACACTGCCATAGAGCTTATCTAGTGTTGCCACTGGTGATGGCCACATCTGCTCTCTCTGATCCTCGTTTGTCGGGCAGTTTTGCAGCAAATGCTCAGCGATCATTTTCCGCGTACCACACGGGCATTCGTCAGTGCCACCTATCTTCAATTTGTTGAATAGGTGGTACCTCAGTCTATGGTGGCCAGTGCGAAGTCTGAAGACCGCGATCTGCTCTCTTCTGTTCAACTGGTAATAGGCATCGTTTTTTGTGTAGCCAGTATGTTCGGTTTCCCATTTAGTCATGTATCTGGCTTTGATAAGCCGTTTTGACTCTTCGTATGTCACTCTAGTATCTGGTTGTGGTAGTTTTGCACCTTCTTTTGCCAGTCTGTCTGCCTCCTCGTTGCCTTCGATGTTGCAGTGTGATGGGACCCACTGTACCACTACCCTTTTTGGTGCGGACTGCTGGCACAGTTTGCAGAGTGCTGCTCTTAAGTCATTAAGCTCAGTATTTTTTTGGCTTTTTAGCGCTGTGACTACGGCGAGAGCATCTGTAAGCAGGACTATATGGCTTTCATTTTCACTGTGTGTCACCATTTCTTCCACTGCCGCCCTCAGTGCCTCTGCCTCCCCTCTGAAATTGCTTGTGTACTTACCAGTAGCGAATGACATTGTTATTTTTCTGCCATTTGGTAGGTTCAGGAATGCTCCTGCCCCTCCGTTCTGTGTAGTGCTTGTTACAGAACCGTCGGTGTATGCATGGGTCCAGTCCATGCTTGGGTAGCTTTTCGTTATGAAGCTTAGGGTAGTATCTCTCCTTTCTTTTTCAGTCTGGCAGTTTTTGTTTCCAATACCTGGTATATTTTCTACCACCTCTGGAAATATATCCTGCCTCCAGGTAGGTTTTCGTACAGTAGTGATGGGTTTTGGTGTTGTTAGTGCGTTTATGGGATCTTCGTGCATCTTTGCTTTGGCTATTTCTGCAAAGTTTCTCCGCTTTAGTTTCCCATTTCCTAAATTGTTTAGTCTCTGGTGCATTGGATGTTCGGTCAGTCTTCGGAGTTTCTCTGACTGCAGCTGGGCTCTGCAGTCTCTTCTATCGGTCATGGATTGCAGTTTTGTAATCTTTTCAAGTTCTTAATGACGATATGACAGATAGATAACGAATCTGACAATAGTAGTAACTAGTCGTGCATCTTCTGACCCTGGGGATGTAAAGGTACTTTATAAACTAGTAGACAAACAGGTGATTGGCCTCTCGTGTCACTCAAGGTAATAGTATGTTCTACCTTCCTGTTGATGACGTACGACAAATCTGTATTAATGGCCACAACAATTTACGAGCGAACTCATTGGTCAAGACTATATGTATGTTTAAATAAATGTCCTACACATTGATATATATATATATATATATATATATATATATATATATATATATATATATGTATGTGTCTGCTGTGTGTGTGCCTGTGCCCAAGTGTGTTCTTTTTTTCATCTAATGGTCAATTGGCTGAAGAATGGAAAAGCCCAAGGTCTAGATAACCTGAATGCAGAACCTTTTAAAATGGAATTCGAATTACCGACATATATATTTAATACACTATTCACACATAAAAGTAGACATAGATAATACTACCAGATAGGACCATTGGATCGACTATAAAATACCTACATACCGAAACAACTGGAATGTAATTAGTCGTCTCTCTTACCCATCAAAATATTAGACAGGATAATAATTTTAAAAATATACGAGCACAATGTATTAGATTACAAATTATTACGAAAAGAGCAAGCAGGATTCAGGCGGAACAAACATTGAACAAACATTGAACAAACATTGAACAAACATTGCAAACCAGATCTTCTCTCTCAGAAACATAATACAACAATGTTCAGAATGGCACAATCAACTAGACAGAAATTGTGTTTATTTTGAAAACACCCTTCCAGCATATACATCACAGGGACAGTCTGTAGATAATACTAAGGCATGTTAGTGCCATAGTCCCATTGTTTAAATCATTAAATATGTCTGCACTAGTTATACATGCAGTGTTGTGCGGAGCGACCAAACAGTTTAGGTGAAAACAGGCATACGGATAGGATGGTCCTTATCACCCAACCTCTTCCTAGCTGTCATTGAATAGGTTGATGCGCCATACCACAGAGCACACCCTACGCGGAATAAGATTGACATTACTTTCAGCTCTGGAAGACATATAAAGATGACACTGCAACTATTTGCACACTGTTGTCAACATATTAAAGATAGTGAAAGACTGAGTGCAGTCAACAAGTAGGACAGAAGATTAATAGCGAGAATATATATGTCTGGACACTCAATGTACGAGAAATTAATCACATATCAATGCAAATTTGGAACAATGAATAACCAAAAACAGACGTATTTGCATATCTGGGGAGTAGAATTAGCTCAAACGGCGGAACAGACAAAGATATCAGAATCGGACAGAATAACATCAGTATAGCCTTTTCTAGATTAGACGTCTGGAAGTTTTTGCAGTGCAATAGAAATATCATTTTAAGAATGAACACGAGATGAGTAACTCGTGTGCTTAATGTTGTGCACATTGTTGGAGAGTAAGAGGGAAAGAAATGTTGAAGTTGTCATATTTTCATATTAACTGCCTGAGAATTATTCCTATAATTTTACTAAAGAATACCGTCATAAATCAAGAACTGTTTGTCGGATTAACCAAGAGGGCATGTACACCAACATAACTGTTTTATGCCGGAATTGAATGAGCCATGTCCTGAAATTGGAACCTGACACTTTCACCAGAGTTGTTGGGATGGGGACCCCAAAGTAAAGACGACCGAGACGTCCACCTAAAACAACTTTGCAGAAAAAGGCAGAAGCCCAAATAGAAGTCATCAACCAGATCTGGAGCCCCGTATGAAAGATGACCTTAAATCGAGTCAAGAGTAGGTTATTTATTTATGCCCTTATCAAGGCCGACAGTGTCATCATCACTGACCGCTTTTGTTTGTTTTCAAATGAGGATTAAATAAGCTGGCATAATGTTATAGGGAGAAGGTGGGAGATACACAATGTTATAAGGAGAAGGTGGGAGATACACAATGTTATAGGGAGAAGGTGGGAGATACACAATGTTATAGGGAGAAGGTGGGAGATACACAATGTTGTAGAGAGAAGGTGGGAGATACACAATGTTGTAGAGAGAAGGTGGGAGATACACAATGTTGTAAGGAGAAGGTGTGAGATACACAATGTTGTAGGGAGAAGGTGGGAGATACACAATGTTATAGGGAGAAAGTGTGAGATACACAATCGTGTAGGTGTTACGTGTGTTTTGCACAATATTGAAAATGGAATGTGTGATGTCCACAATGGTGTAGTTGAAAGGAGCTAGGATGATAATAGTGTAGGTGTAAGGTACACATCGTTGTAGTTGTAAGATGCTAGGATGATAATAGTGTAGGTGTAAGGTACACATCGTTGTAGTTGTAAGATGCTAGGATGATAATAGTGTAGGTGTAAGGTATACATCGTTGTAGTTGTAAGATGCTAGGATGATAATAGTGTAGGTGTAAGGTATACATCGTTGTAGTTGTAAGATGCTAGGAGGATAATAGTGTAGGTGTAAGGTATACATCGTTGTAGTTGTAAGATGCTAGGAGGATAATAGTGTAGGTGTAAGGTACACATCGTTGTAGTTGTAAGAAGCTAGGATGATAATAGTGTAGGTGTAAGGTATACATCGTTGTAGTTGTAAGATGCTAGGAGGATAATAGTGTAGGTGTAAGGTATACATCGTTGTAGTTGTAAGATGCTAGGAGGATAATAGTGTAGGTGTAAGGTATACATCGTTGTAGTTGTAAGATGCTAGGAGGATAATAGTGTAGGTGTAAGGTACACATCGTTGTAGTTGTAAGAAGCTAGGATGATAATAGTGTAGGTGTAAGGTATACAGCGTTGCAGGTGTTCTTAGTATTTAGTTCTTAGTCGACCTGTACTTCTACGTGGTAGATGCCACTGTGTATGTCCAAGCTCTGGTAGGAGCTGGATGTAGCCAGGAGGAGGATTTCCTGCTTAGCGGGCTAGGCTCGAGCAGCTCATTACTCTACTACGTTGTGACAAGTGCAGTGGATGGTTGTTAACTGATATACCAGTCCATTTTAATAGACTCAAACACTAGAGCATAGTAGACCCGCAGCCTGTTAGGCGTCAGCTATGCTGCTCTAAACAAACCACTTTACTATGCCAGCGTTTTGCAATGTCACACAGTTAGTCGCCTCTTACGACATGCTCTCTGTGGAGCATTGGTGCTATTCTTGTCCTTATCATACACAAATACTCCGGCAGACCACTCGGTATAGATGAGAGGTGTGAAAATCACGTTTTTGTAATTGTAATCTTTTACTTATAAGACGGCGCCAGAAATAAACACAGTCTGACAGAAACACAACCAAACACCAACTACAATAAATTGTTCTCATTTCCGTTTGATATATTGCTTTTTGAATTCCACTTTTACAGTGCGACATTACATACGCTCTTTAAAATGTCTAATCCAAATTTGTTAGTCTATCTAAAATATTGGAGATGACATTCACAATATTTGAGATCATTTTACATTGGAAACTACAGCCGTCATTTCGACCTAGTTCAGACTGGTAATTAGTGAAAATGGTCACGAAAGCCTACGTGAAACTATTCAGATCTTGAAATGGCAAGACTTGAGATTTGTATGGATCCGCCGATCCTAGAAGACCGTTATTACTACCACTGGTTCTTTTAGAAGTATGTCAGACAACGAGCGTACGCGATTTAAGGGGTACGTGGGCATGGATATATATGCATATCTACATGCATACATAAATACACATACATACATACATTCATTGATTGGGATCCTGTCAGTCTTGAGAGATATTGGACTTAACCCTAGAACTCTAGGAGAGAGTCAGTTGTTGCCTTAACTTTGCTGCAAACGTTTGTAGTCTGCATCTTGACGCATCCTGTCTTCCCCTGCCTGCAGACCAACACATACAGCCCGCCTCCAGTCGCGTCTGTCTTTGGCAAGTTCCCCCCAGTTGCAGGTGGTCATATCTAACGCCTTCAGGTCACGCTTGCAAACATCTTTAAAGCGTAGGTAGGTTCTACCTTTTTCTACGCTTGTCCGCAGTCAGCTCTTCGTAAATGATATATTTTGGTATTCGTCCATCCTCCATTCTGCACACCTGACCAAGAAACCGCAAGCGGCGCTGGCGTAGGATCGTAACTAAGCTGACAATCTTTATACGGTCCAACACTTCGCTGTTAGTCACTCTGTCACTCCATGAAATTCCAAGTATGGGTCCTAGGCAACGCATATGAAACGCATTTAGCCTGTTTTCATGAGAAGCATGCAGAGTCCATGTTTCGCTGCCATAGAGCAGGGTACATCCCACACGATCTGTACACAGCAACCTTTGTAGAGATAGTCAGCATGTTGTTATTTCACACTCTCTGTGAAAGCCTGGAAAGTGCTGATGAGGCAATTCCTAATCGTTTCTGCAGCTCTCCGTCCAGTGAAAGGTTCTCGGTGATGATAGATCCAAGGTAATTGAAGTGATTTACTACCTACAGATTTTTATCGTTTAAGACAATTTCTGGACAATCTGCACGCTGGGACATCACTTTCGCCTTTTGTACGCCGATGGTTAGTTCAAACAGATCACAGGATTTTGCCAACCTATTAATGAGGATCTGTAATTCGGCTTCGGTGTGGGCGACCAGGGCAGCATCGTCTGCGAAGAGTATATCCTGAATGTCAGTCTCCCTTCTCTTACTTTTTGCTCGCAGTCTGGTTAGATTGAATAGTCTCCCATCTGACCTAGTATGCAGAAAGACCCCCTATTGGGTAGTTCCAAAGGCGTGTCTAATCACGATGGCAAAGACAATTACGAATAGAGTCGGAGCCAGGACACAACCTTGTTTAACTCAGCAGTTAATATTGAAGGCCTCAGATTCCCGACCGTCATGCAGGACCGCATCTTTTATGCCCACATGAAAAGATCTAATCATGTTCAGTAGTTTAGGTGGGCAGACAACTTTAGACAATACTTTAAAAAGACCCTATCTGTTTACCACGTCGAATACCTTGGTGATGTCAACGAAAGCAAGAAATAGTGCTTTGTTTTTTCCTCTGAATTTCTATTGCAATTGTCTCAGTGAAAAGACCATATCAACGTGGACCTTTCTGCGCGAAAACCACACTGAGATTCCGGATCCTGTGAGCCAGATTTCACAGCCTGCTCTGTATGATGCGAGCATACACTTTGTCTACGGCGTTGAGGAGCGACACGCCCCTGTAATTGTTGCAGTCTCCTCTGTCTCCATTTTTCTTGTAAAGGGAAATTATGTTGGCGTCTCTCATGTCCTGTGATACCGCCCAATTATCCAAACACTGGCAGATATGTTCCTACATGTAGAAGTACGTTACCTCCACATTTGATGATTTCTTCTGGAAAGCCATCTCAACCGGTTGCCTTTCCCACTGGCATGCCCTCGATAGCTTTTTCCAACTCCTGTGTGCTCGGTGTATCGTCAAGTTCCTGTAACACCTGCAGAATCTCAATTTCGTTGAGAGCAGAGTCCGCCACTACATTGTTACAGGTATACAAGACTGAATAGTGTTCAGCCTATCTCTTCATTTGCATATGCATACATAAATACATACATATATACATAAATAAATAAATACATACATACATTTTCCCTCTATGGTGCAGGATGTAACACACCCTTTTCAATGGATCGATTTCTTCATCAAAATTGATAGCCAGAGGCCAGGCCTGTGATTAAATGCTTGATGTGGCAAGGAAAAACACCTACAGAAATACATACACAGAGAGATGGAACTTGTGTTTCGTGATTCGTGTTCTTGAGATGAAATGGTAATACACCGGGGTAGACCGGGACGGTCTCGGATAAGGACTAAGGTCTGACTCTGGTAACAAGCTTGTGTAAATGTTCTGTTTATTAGTTATTGATTAGCAGACACGCTGATTTGTTGGTGTCAATTTCTAGAAGCCAGCAGAGGATTTTGTGAGAAAGAAAAAAATGTTAAAAGTAGATTAAAGTTAAGTTTAATCAAAATTTGTTAATGGGTATAGTTAGATACCGCACCGACACGAGAACACGAACAAATCCTACGTTACGACCAATAGGCCTTCATCAGGGACAACACATAATAACAATGCTGAACTAGTTAATCATAGAAGAAGGGATAAATACATATATGGGGATGTTAACATATAAGGAAAAAATGGTCTACTTATCTGATATAATAGTGCCATCCATCGCGACTGGTCGGGTCGAAAGCTTGACTGAAAATGAAGAACAGCGGTCAAATAAGGTGGCCAGGAGAGATTAAGAAGTGAGGGGGGAAGGGCCGGATAAGCTAGTGGCGGCCAAATATGGAAAAGACAAAATAGTGAACAAAGTGGGGTAACAAGAAGAAAGTGATATAAGACGGGAGAGGAGGACATATACGAAGGGGAAGGGGGTGCTTTAAGAAGGAGGGAGGACGGATATAAGAAAGGGGGAGGGGCAAAAGAAAGCAAATAAATGGGGGTCAGTATGTTATTTTAAGAAAAGGTATGGAAGACATTAATGCCATGTTCTTGGAGACATCCCATGCTGGAGATAAGTCTGTTCTCAAGGGCGAATCGATGATGATCGTCTGAGAAGCACAAAACTAGACCAGTGACACTAACGTCATTCTTACCCCGGTGATCAGGACCATTGAAGTGGCTGGCAATTGGGGAACCAATGCGGTTGCAGATATCATTGAGTTGTTGGCGGAAGCGCTCACGCAGTTCCATATCAGTTTCCCCAATGTATGTCATACCACACTGGCGGCAGATGATAGAATAGATGCGGTTACGGAAATTGCTTGCATGGGAATCCCTTTTTGCTGAAGCATTCTGCCTTGGGAAAGGTAATGGACAGAGAGAGGATGACATGAGGGCAGGTAACACAGCTGCGTGCATTTTTGCACGGCCTGGTGCCTGGGAGGCTATGAGGGCTAATGTGTAGGCGACTACTGACCAGAGGGTCCCTCAGGTTTCTGTCCTATTTGTAGGCGACTACTGACCAGCAAGTCCCTCGTGTTTCTGTCCCGTTTGTAGGCGACTACTGACCAGCAAGTCCCTCAGGTCTCTGTCCTGTTTGTAGGCGACTACTCACCAGCAAGTCCCTCAGGTTTCTGTCCTGTTTGTAGGCGACTACTGACCAGCAAGTCCCTCAGGTTTCTGTCCTGTTTGTAGGCCACTACTGACCAGCAAGTCCCTCAGTTTTCTGTCCTATTTGTAGGCGACTACTGACCAGCAAGTCCCTCGTGTTTCTGTCCCGTTTGTAGGCGACTACTGACCAGCAAGTCCCTCAGGTTTCTGTCCTGTTTCTAGGCGACTACTCACCAGCAAGTCCCTCAGGTTTCTGTCCTGTTTGTAGGCGACTACTGACCAGCAAGTCCCTCAGGTTTCTATCCTGTTTGTAGGCGACTACTGACCAGCAAGTCCCTCAGGTCCCTGTCCCGTTTGTAGGCGACTACTGACCAGCAAGTCCTTCAGGTTTCTGTCCCGTTCGTAGGCGACTACTGACCAGCAAGTCCCTCAAGTTTCTGTCCCGTTTGTAGGCGACAAGTGGAGGACTCTGGAAAAACTTTACCTGTGGCAGGATCAGATTGAAGAATAGGGAGATGGTGGAATAGGATATCTTGGACAGAGGCACAATGAGGTCGATAAGTGAGAACAAGTTCCAGACGGTCAGAGGGAGGACGGTGAGTGGGAGTGAGAGAGTTGTGACGGGAGATAAGGACAACCACTGGAGGTCGGAGGAGAGAGTGGTATCAGGGTAGAGTCGCTTGCGGAAGAAGTCGAACATCTCATGGACCCTGAGAAGGAAGTCGTCGTCCTCTTGACTGAGGCGTCGAAGGCCGAGGAGTTGGGAGAAAGGAAACGAATCGTGGCAGGATTGAAGAGGGTGGCAAATGTAGAGGAGGTAGTTGTGGGCGTCAGTGGGTTTGTAGTAGACAGTGGTGGAAATGTCTAAAGCGCAGATAGAGACAGTAAACTCAAACGCTGTGATACCACATTTTTCCCATTGCTGGGGTAGTCGAGGGGTTTTGAAGGCTGAGAACTACAGATCGCATCGTCACTGCTGTCGCCACGTCGTGTGCTGGCTGTGTTTGTTCATTTCACTCCCAACAGAAAAACAGCATATGCCATACCGGGGATTCGAACTACTGCCCTCCTTGTTGGCAGGCTGGCGATAGAGACAGTGATGCCGAGAAAGTGGACAGACGTGATGGAGATGCCAGACAGGAACTTGATAGAGGTATGGAAGCCATTGATAAAGTCGATAAAGTTTAGGTTTAGGAGATCCTTCTTAGACATGTCGGTAATGACAATCCTATCGTCGATGTATCGATATAACATCAAAGGAAAAGGACCCTCATATTGAAGCCAGATCAAATATTGCAGGTGACCCACAAAAAGACAATCCTAGCTGAGGCCCATTCTGGTGCCCATAGTTACGCCGCTGATCTAGTCAAAAACTGGCCATTGAACTCAAAGGTATTGAGAGTACGGACGAGTTCGGCCAGACGGATGATAGTGGATGTATATATAGAAGAGTTTAACCCTCCGGTCAAGGAAGAAACGGAGGGCGAATAAGCCATCGGAGTGAGGGATTGTTGTTGTTGTTGCTTAGATGTTTGCCTCACTAGCTTCTACTGACGGAGGCGCTCCATTTTCCACCCCAGACCAGAGTCCATTGGGCGATATCAGGACGCATAAACCAGTGCTTGGATGAATGTGTGCGTCTGTATGTACCTATGCTAGGTTTGTGCGCCCTCAGAAGCTAGCCCAACCAAAATGCAATGGAAGGGCCTCACCTCATGAACATACATCAATAAGGAAGAGACGATAAGTGCGGACGGGGGAGAGGACAATAGTAGAGAAAGTGGTTAAGGCGTGGTCTAGTTTCGATTTCCTATCAAACCTTTCATCAGCTGTCACAATACTTGCCTTCTATTTGAATTCTTGGGACTGATTTATGTTGATATTCTTTACACATGTGTTATGCAGATCCGATAATCTAATAACCTTCAAAGATTCTGTCTTTGAATTGAGTTAGATTACATTTCTGGAGTTGCAATAAGGCTGATCTGTTATTTTGTTCATGCAAATGTTGAACAGTATTGATGAAAGCGCGCATCTCTGTCTCACTCCTGTGTTTATTTCAAAATCATATGTGATGCCTAAAAGTGTTTTTATTACATTTTTATTCATAGGGTACATTGCTCTAAAATTATCCAAAAGTTGTCCTTGTATGCAGACTTCTAAAATTAGTCATATTTAATCTTTCAAAAGCTTCATGATGATCAATATAGGTCAAGTTGAAATGTTTTCCATGTTCGATTGTCCTATCACTGGCATATGATAATTTGTTTCATTTAAAAAAAATAGGACGACCTTTTCAAGGTTGCGCAGAGATGGGAGACGTGTATTACTTCAGGTGACCACTATATTGAAAATATAAACGCTGTGCAAAATTCAACTCAGGCGACCACTATATTGAAAATATAAATGATGTGCAAAATTCAACTCAGGCGACCACTATATTGAAAATATAAACGCTGTGCAAAATTCAACTCAGGCGACCACTATATTGAAAATATAAACGCTGTGCAAAATTCAACTCAGGCGACCACTTTATTGAAAATATAAACGCTGTGCAAAATTCAACTCAGGCGACCACTATATTGAAAATATAAACGCTGTGCAAAATTCAACTCAGCCGACCACTATATTGAAAATATAAACGCTGTGCAAAATTTAACTCAGGCGACCACTATATTGAAAATATAAACGCTGGGCAAAATTCAACTCAGGCGACCACTATATTGAAAATATAAACGCTGTGCAAAATTCAGCTATCTGTTACATTCCTTTCATGGTCAGCGGAATTTGTGTGGTCAGTCTGTCTCATATACATATATATATATATATATATATATATATATATATATATATATATATATATATATATACCAATGGTGTTCCCATCAGATAGGGACTCTCTTTTCTAGTTTTACCTCCATGGGTTAAAGCGTGCTAGAACTACTATCATTAATTAGGGGCACTTGTGTATTATTAATGCTAGGTGCCCACTTGCCATGGGCTAGTCACATGACAGTTTAAGACGAATGGAGGACAAGACTGTTAGTGCTTGCTTGGACACCTGTTGATTGCCCATAAACACAAGACCCTCAGAATACTACAGTGGAATGCGGAGGGAGTCATTAACAAAAAAGCTTTCCCTAACACATCACTTGCATGAAGGTAAGATTGACGTGACATGTATACAAGAAACGCACCTCAACAGCAACCATAAATTCTCAATCAGAGGATACCAGACCTTCCGTCTAGATAGAGAAGGTCACAAAGGAGGGGTTCTGATACTGACACGTAACTGTATACCGAGTAGCACGGTAGCTGTCAATCACACCGGACAATCAGAAATTGTAGGAGTTGACATAATGACTCAAGAGACGAAGATCCGCATCTTCAACCTGTACGGACCACCAAAATAAGACCTGTCGCTCTCGAGTATGGAAGTCAAAGACTCCAACTGCATACTAGCTGGAGACTTCAACAGCCACTCGGAGAGATGGGGATACTCGGACACAGACAGCAGAGGTGACGAAGTGGAAGATTGGGAGATAGACACAAATCTCTTTCTAATCAATAGGCGAAAGGATAGCACTAGCTTCTTTTCTAGAACATGGCATACCACCTCTACTCCATATTTGGCCTTTTCCACGGTGGACATTCACCATAAAATAGACCGCCAGGTGCTAAACCAATTGGCAGGTAGCGACCACAGGCCAATTAGGCTAGAAGTTGATATGGAAGTAGGCCCACAGGAAACAAAACCGCTCCTACGTTGGAATTACAAACGAGCCGACTGGGACAGACTTGCAAGCCTGACAGATGGGCTGTGTGAAACCATCAACAAACGGAATAACAAAATGAAGCCCATGGTGGAAAGCCTAAGCAAAGCAATAATGCAAGCTGCCACTGAAACCATCCCAAGAGGGGCAAGGAAAAATTATAAGCCCTATTGGAATGATGAATTGCAGAAAGCGGCAGACGAAGTCACAAATGCTAGGAACATGGCAGAGAGAGAACAATCTATGGAGGCAAATATCGCCCTCAAAGCCACCACGGCGAAATACAAATACACTCTAAACCAAACAGCAAGAGAAAGCTGGAAAAACAAAACAGAAAGCCTCAATTTAGACAAAGAAGGGAACAAACTATGGAAGCATCAGAGCCATTAATGACGAAACTCCAGGAAACAAACAAATTACAATCAAGCAGGGTGACAACATGCTCACTGGAAAAAAAGCAGCAAACGCCTTTGTTGAACACTATGTCAGAGCAAACTACATTGATGTCCCTGCAGATAGGCATACAGACATTAGTGAAGAGCAAAAAGGGGCACGACAACATCAATATGGAACCAGAAGAGCATATGATGGCAAAATTAACAATGAATGAAATGGAAGAGGCCATGAGAACGAGAAAGAAAAGGAAATCTCCCGGAAAAGATGGTATAACAAACGAAATGCTGATGGGCAGGGCCAAACAGCAAAGAGGAAACTACTATCAGTCCTGAACCAAAGCTGGAAAAGGGGTATTGTACCCCAGGCATGGAAAGACGCAGTACTTGTACCAGTACCAAAGAAAGGAAAAGACAAAACAGATCCAAATGGATACAGACCTATCAGCCTACTGAGCTGCGTAGGCAAACTGATGGAACGTATTATAAACACCAGACTGATGTGGCATCTGGAAGAAAAACACATACTCATCCCACAGCAAGCAGGCTTTAAACAGCACAGATCTACTGAGGATCAAGTCATCCTCATAGCCCAGGAAATAGAAGATGCTTACCAGGAGCAAAAACACACAGTAGCGGTTTGGGTGGACCTAGAAAAGGCATTTGACAAAGTCTGGAAAGAGGGACTTAGAGTCAAGCTAAGAAGAAGTGAAGTTTGTGGGAAAATGTACAAATGGATCAGTCACTACCTCAAAAATAGAACAGCCAGAGTTCAAGTACAAGGGAAGATGAGCAAATAGGTGACACTTGAGCAGGGAGTACCCCAAGGGGGAGTACTGTCACCCACACTTTTCCTGGTGTATATAAATAACATAATAGAGAATATACCAAGAAGAGTCCATAGCTCAATGTTTGCAGACGATCTGGCTATGTGGACCTCTGAAAAGAATCTCACCATAGCAAGCAATCGGATGCAGCAGGCCCTAACATCGCTGGAAGAGAGGGCGAACTCATGGCTAGTCAAAAAAAACGAGGATAAAATGACATGTACGATATTCTCGCTATCAAACAAACCCCAAAACACCAAATTATGTCTTAAGGGAAAATACGTGCAGCCAAACGACAACCCAAACTACCTGAGAGTCACATTTGATCGGCGCATGACATGGAAAAGTCAGATCGAGAGAAACCGAATGAGAGCCAGAGAAAGAATGGCAATCATGAGGAAACTTACTGCCACAAGCTGGGGAGCAGACGAAAGTATACTAAAGAAACTGTACACTGGAAGAGTGAGACCAGTTCTCGAGTATGGCATTGCGGCATGGACAACATCAGCAAAGGCGAACTTCGATAAAATTAGCAAACTCGAAAACCAAGACATGAGAGTTATAACAGGAGGCATGAAGTCAACGCCAATTGTAGAACTTGAAAAGATTACAAAACTACAATCCATGACCAACAGAAGGAACTGTAGAGCCCAGCAGCAAGCACAGACACTCTGATGACTGACTGACCATCAAATGCACCAGCAACTAAACAATTTCGGAAATGGGAAACTAAAGCGGAGAAACTTTGCAGAAATAGCCAAAGCAAAGATGCACGAAGACCCCATGAACGCACTAACAACACCAAAGCCCATCCCTACTGTACGAAAACCTACCTGGAGGCAGCACATATTTCCAGAGGTGGTAGAAAATTTACCAGGTATTGGAAACAAAAACTGCCAGACTGAAAAAGAAAGAAGAAATACTACCCTGAGCTACATAAAGAAAAACTACCCAAGCAAGGACTGGACCCATGCATACACAGACGGTTCTGTAACAAACACAACACAGAACGGAGGGACAGAAGCATTCCTGAGCCTACCAAATGGCAGAAAAATAACACTGTCATTGGCTACTGGAAAATACACAAGCAATTTCATAGCGGAGGCAGAGGCACTGAGGGCTGCAGTGGAAGAAATGGTGACAGGTAAAAGGAATGAAAGCCATATAGTCCTGATTACAGATGCCCTGGCCGTAGTCACAGCACTAAAAAGCCAGAAAAATACTGAACTTAATGATTTAAGAGCATTACTCTATCAACTATGCCAGCAGTCCGCACCAAAAAGGGTAGTGGTACAGTGGGTTCCATCCCACTGCAACATCCAAGGCAACAAGGAGGCAGACAGACTGGCAAAAGAAGGTGCAAAACTACCACAATCAGATACTAGTATGACATACGAAGAGTCAAAACGGCGTATTAGAGCTAGATAAATGACCAAATGGGAAACCGAACATACTGGCTTCACAAAAAACGATGCCAATTACCAGTTGAACAGAAGAGAGCAGGTCGTTGTCTTCAGACTTCGCACTGGCCACAATAGACTGAGGTACCACCTATTCAACAAATTGAAGATAGGTGGCACTGACGAATGCCCGTGTGGTACCGGGAAAATGATCGCTGAGCATTTGCTGCAAAACTGCCCGACATACGAGGATCAGAGAGAGCAGATGTGGCCATCACCAGTGGCAACACTAGACAAGCTCTATAGCAGTGTCAATAGCCTCAGGATGACCGCCGCTTTTTTCGAAAAAATAAAGGTCGATGTTTTACAGCGTAAGACGAAGAAGAAGGACACCTGTTGGTGATTAAGATTTCTTGTAAAAGAAGCCGAAAATTTACAGAAAACAAAATGCTAATGCGGTGATGAGACACTCAGCCACAGTAAGACATTTGAATAGTGTAAACATTTTAGAGAAGACCGCACATCCATGAGTGATGATCCTGACCGTGGTAGCTTTCAACAAACCACAGTCACTCCTGTGAATATCCAGATTGTGAACGCCATATTCTGAAAATGATGATAACGATGATGATAAAACCTGGAGCGAAATTCCACAAGAGACAATTCTTTCTCATCGTACGGTGAACTATTCATGAAGATTTGTATTTTCTGAAGGTTGGTGCACATTGGGTGCCAAGACAGCTTTCCGCTATTGACCACCACAGAAGAGTTTCAGCTTTCACTGAATTGAAGGAATTTTGGACATAAAAGGGCATCACTTTTAGGATCGCGTTATTACAGGGGACAAAACCTTGGCTCCTCATTATACTACTGAATCGAAACGAGCATCAAAGCAGAGGATGCATACGCAGTCACCATGACCCAAACAATTTTGGACAATTGCGCCTTCAGGTAAAGTGATGGCGAGTGTTTTTTTTAAAAAAAACTTGGCATCATTCATGTTGATTTTCTACCCCGTGGTGCCACTATCAACGGCGAAAAGTACATAAGCGTTTTAGGTGATATGCTTGACGTCTGTGGCCAAAACCATATATATATATATATATAACCATGACACATTCATATTAAACTTAACATTTTTTTTATTGTATCTTCAATGCACGGGTTTAATTGCATCTTCAATGTAAGGGTTTAACTGTATCTTCAATGTAATGGTTTAATTGTATGTTCAATGTAAGGGTTTAATTGTATGTTCAATGTAAGGGCTTAATTGTATTTTAAAGACAATCTTAGACGTATGATTATGGGGGCATGGGTTACAAGTGTGAGGAAGTGGGGAATAGCTAGGCAGCGAATGTGATGTAGATGAACGGTGCGAGAAAGAGAAGATCCTTTAATTGTTGAATTGATGTTTCTTTCCTGCTGTGCACGTCAATTGGCGAGAATATCTTTTGTAGATATATCATTAGTGTGTGCACGCCCGTCATTGCTTTCCTGAGTAAGTTACCATGTTTACCCGTCAGCCATGAGCTATTGCGTTGTGAAGTTTTATTAAATTAATTATGTCTTGAATTGTCAGGTCAATGGAATATTTTCTGCTCGCTGCGTTGTTCTCTTGCTGATTCTGTGACGTCAGAATATGCAATCAGTTGGACAACATCTCTACGTCCGGCAAGACGTGGCTATAAGCATATCTCAATGAGAACATGGAGTAAAAGAATTCTAACGTGCATTCTGGAGTCCGTCCACTTTTGCGCAAAATGCCTAAATTATTTTTCGGATTGGTGGAAAACATCTAAATCCCGTGAGAAGTCCATCAGTAAAGCTAGTCAATATTAATTCAACCTCAAAGCCGCATCAAGTGGTGATGGACCAAGAGCGGGCCGGAGACAAGTTCAATGGCCTCAGGACCGTGCAACAGAAAGACATGCATAATTAGGTTCCAGGTCCAGGCAGAAGTAAGACATGCCTATGTGAACCAATAGACCGTTCAACAGTAACGTCCCCTTGTTATTTGTCCTACTTTATAAGACTTATACAATTTATTAATTGATCATTCACGATAACAATGTTCTACTATTTCCAATATATGTCCTTGTAAATGAGTATCAAATTCAATCGGTGCTTTCCCTTTTATCATCGACATTGTATGTATTTTGAAAACAATTCAAGTTGGTATTTTATAGATTTAGTGCCCTTTCTCAAATTCTTATGTAATTTCTTACCCCATTTGTGTTTCCACATGTGTTGCGTGCACGTAGTCATTCTTAGCTAGCCTTATGAGACCGACCGCCAGCGTGTTTGAGACCCCTCTGCTGTACAAGGTAGAATACGCTTAACATAATAAAGCAATTACTGTTCAGATTAGATAGTCCTGGACAAGGTAATTATACACATTTGAAGGGTTACCAAAATGTCTAGTTTACAGGCCTCCGATTGCGCTGATGATGCTATTCTGACTTCACCGTTCAGTCCATGCATGACTTTATTACCAGGACTGTCTACTGGAGTACGGGAAGATTGAATAGTACTGGTAAAACCACCCGATACGGGTATATATTATGAAGGATGATGGACGAGCAGGTCCGTTAGAACTATGTCTCCTTTCATTAAATGGCAGATTGGGAAGGGTGGAGACACTGACGGTTCATGTAGCTCGCCAGTTATACACATTCACGTTTCATCCTCTCAGGGTTAAACTCTTGCTAGATCAATTCCGATACCAACAACATGTAATATGTGGGTTGCTGAGAGTCATGTACACATCGTTCATTATTATACTTTTAATGACCCATGTACACATCGTTCATTATTATACTTGAAATGACCCATGTACACATTGTTCATTATTATACTTGTCATGATTCATGTACGCATCGTTCATTATTATACTTGAAATGACCCATGTACACATCGTTCATTATTATACTTGTAATGACTCATGTACACATCGTTCATTATTATACTTGTAATGACCCATGTACACATCGTTCATTATTATACTTGTAATGACCCATGTACACATCGTTCATTATTATACTTGAAATGACCCATGTACACATTGTTCATTATTGTACTTGTCATGATTCATGTACGCATTGTTTTTTATTATATTTCTCATAAGTCATATACGCATCGTTCATTAATATACTTGTAATAAGTCAAGTATGATGGTACAAAAATAATTATACAAAGATACAAGAGTCTTATGAGAACACAAGGAAAAATGGTACAAGAAGGTCGCCATGATGGATATTTTAGGCAGAGCAGATGGATAATACTATTTAGATAGTAAGATAATAGATATGAACCTCAGCGTGTAGGTGATGTGTGCAGATATGGGTATGAAATGTATTTATTGTGAAAATAAACAAAAGCATTTTGTGCTTGACGGGAAAGGTTTACATCTAAATGAGATAGGACATCATAGTAAATAAAAGAGAAGAATTGGAACTGTGTATAGAAGAAGAAAAACCAGATATAATAGGGTTAACAGAATCATGGACATATGAGGACATTGCAGATAGTGAACTTGAAATAGAGGGATATACGCTGTTAAGGAAAGATAGAGTAATTGGAGTCAAGGCTAAGAGAGGTGAGTCTTTATTATCATGTGCACATTATTAAGTTAATATAACTATCAAAAATGATTTATCATCTGGCCACAAAATTGACAGTGTATGTTGAGATATAAAAAGTGGGGGTGAAAAAAACAGTGGTTGGAGTATACTACAGATCATCAAGTCAAAAAGATCATCAAGTCAAAAAGGGGAAAATAAGTAGCTGATTAGCAGCATAGCAAAGGCAAGTGCATGGAAATTATTATTAATGGGTGATTTAAACTTTCCAGAAATATAATCGGATGTGACGGAAGAAGGCAGCTGTGAAAAAGAAATCAGAAAGAGAATAAGTATGGCCAAGATGGTATTCGACAACATGCGACACATACTGACATCCAAACAGATAAATCAGAATTTGAAAATGAGAATTGACAGGTTTTATGTATACTCGTTATTACTTTATGGCGCAGAAACATGGACAATGAATAACAAGTTGGAAAAGAGTATTGAAGCCTTGTAAATGTGGGTATATAGAAGATTGGGTAGCATTTCTTGCAAAGAGAGGAAACAAATCTTAAGGTATTCGAAAAGTTGGGGGTGAAAAGAGAATTATTGACCGGAATCAGGGTTACACAGTTACAATATTTTGATCATATAACAAGACATACCTCCTTGTTGAAGAACATACTGGTGAGTAGGGTGGAAGGCAGTCGTTCAAGAGGCAGACACCGCTTTAAGTGGTGGATAACCTCTGGTGATGGACTGGAAAAAGTCTCTCAGATTGCACAAATATGGAGATCCATTGCAGTCAACCAACGATGCGGAGATGGCACCTTAATTGAATTGAATGCCATCTGAAAGTTCGTAGTTTGATTCTGGATTTGTGTTACTCCCCTTTCATTTGTGTTGCCTGATATGCATGTGTTCGTTTCCCTTAAATAAGCATGCTTGTTTGGTTATTGTCGACATTCAAGTTACTGGTGTGGGAGTGTTCGTTTGTTTAAATTGGTCAAGCAAACAGGTAACTTTCTTGATCATGTAGTCGGCATGAGGACCCTTTTGAATATAATCACATCTTGAAATGACAAGACCTGAGCTTTTTGTGACACTGCACATAGGAGGTAAACCTTATTACTATCTCTGGTTCTGTTATAAGTGTGCGGGCGTGTGCCAGACGAGTTTAAGCAATTTAAGTGATATCTGGACGTGGAAAAAAAGTACCAGAGATATAATCATGTGACAAATAAATGTTAAGTCCAACCAGTGAAAAGCAAATAGGAGCCAGTAGCCAAGCAGAGAACGTTTCTCGTCTGACGTTATCAAATATTTACCGTTCACCCAGAGCGTGAAACAGAACCCAGCTGTCTCCATTCATTCTCTGTCTTCTGTTACTTAATGACACTCCACAGTGAGTATTTATCAACCATTTCCTATTTTACTCACGAATTCTGGCGTATCGTAATTCTGTATTCTTTGATGCATCTGCTATCTCTCAGTCCATGCTTTTGTGGATCAATTTTTATTCTCATTACATCTTCTATTTTAACCGTTAAGCAATTCAATTTGTGAAGTGTTTATGTATGCGTATGGGTGTGTGTTGGTAGGTGAGTGTTGGGTGTGTTTTGTGTGTGTATGTGTGTATGTATGTAACATGTTTTGGTATAATTCATCATTTTATACACTTTATTAAATGTAAGAGAAGTGTACAATTTAAGCTGCACACTTATAAATTGTAAATAGATTTCTTAATCATAAGAAATAGATAAATGAATGTGCTCTTTAACAAGATAAAGATTGATAACTTCTCTGTTGATGCGATCGACTCATGGAAGTTTACAAGTTAATGCTACCGTGTACATTTGTTGAGATTTATCATCAAAATATCTGTCAACATTATCATGATGTAGATTTTTCTATGCAAAACGTCGCTTCCATGAGAGTCGATCTTTGGGATTCCCAATCCCGGGCCAGCTCTCCTGCCGTTGTCACTGTCATCCCCTGAGTCTCCGTAATGTCGTTACACATCTTCTCCTTGGTCTGCCTCTGCTTCTTTTGATAAGTTATTCTCTTGTAGGAACGATGTGTTTTTTTCGGTATCTGTGGTATTTTGAGAACCCTCTCGTAGCATTTTAGCTCGAAGAATTCAATTTTATTCCGCAGTTTTTGTGTTGTTGACCATGACTCGCATCCGCACGTTACCAGCTGGAAAATGCAAGTTATCCTTATTTTATTTTGTTTCATTTGTTGTTGTTGGTGTTCTGGCATTCGTTTTTCATTTTAGTTAACCTCTACACTGCATGCCCATTCTTCTTCATTTTTCTTTATGACAATCAATTAGAAAGTCGTGATGTTCTGAACGTTTTGCTTTTCTAAGATAACTTTAGTTTTGGTTTTTCTTCTGCTATTTCGTTCATACTCAGAGTAAGGTCCCAGTTTCTCTTACAAAAGACACCGTTGTTTGTAAGGCTGTTTAATCTCCATACAGCTTTTGTCTCATATCTGTCTCGCGAGGCCAGTATGTGTCTCTCTTTTCCTCCGTGAGCTTTGCAGGATGTGTTTCACGATCATGGTATGCTCCCCACATGGACACTTGTCATCTGTCCCAATCCTCATTTTCTTGTAAAGATTATTCTTGAGTCTGTTATGCCCAGTTCTCAGTCTGAAGATGATGACTTGCTGTTCTCTACCTAAGTTAAAGGAACTGTCTTATTTTCGGAAGTCGGGGTGTTGATCAGCCCATTTTACCCTGAAGTTGGCTATAATTATGGTATTGGCCTCATTTTATGTGATACTCAGGTCTGTTTGTGGGGATGCTCCTCCACACTTTGCTAATTTGTCTGCAGCTTCATTACCTTCAATATTGCAGTGGGATGGGATCCACTGTATGACCAACCTTGGGTGTTCTGCTGAGAGCTGTGTCACGAGGAACATACATGTTGTTTTAGCGCTGTTAATACTGGCGCGGCATCAGTCAGGAATACTATGTTTTCTTGGTGGATATCTTTATCTTGGATTACAAGCTCAGCTGCGGCCTTCAGTGCCTCTACTTCTGCACGGAAGTTATTGGAGTATGTTCCCGTTCTTAATACTTGAGTTTTGTTCGTCTCCATTCCTTAGTCGTTAATAGACCCTTCCACCTCCATTGAATATGGTTTTGTTAGATGAGCCATCTGTATTCACGAGTATCCATGTTTACTGTGGGTATAGTTTCCTAAGATATTCTTCTGTGATCAATTTCCATTCTAAATCTGAGTTCACTTTTTTCCTATTGTCTCTGTGGTTTCTACCTTCTCAGGGAACTTGGTTTTTTTCCACAGTGGGATTTGGGATGTTTGTTTCAGATTTCTAACTCTTGCCTGGCTAATGATTTGGTCTGCTCTTACAAGTTCTAGTTCTGGTTTTCACCTTGTTTGTGCTCATTGTCTTAATTCTGCCGGTGTTTTTGAATATATTTTGCTCCTCGCTGCTTCATTTAACCGACAGGATCATTTATTTCAACCCCGCAGCACTCTTCAAGAGGACACATATATCATCTGCATATGTTAGTTCTGGTATCTCATTCCCGCCGACTGTTAAAAGCTTGAACTTTTCATAATTCTTGTCATTCTTAACATTTCTCATTATGTTTTTGCGCATTGATATTGAACAGATAAAATATGTAAAATATTGATTATAGCAAGATTTTATTTTACTTTATCAAATGATTAACAGACTTGCCTTGATTATATTCTAACATATCAAGCAAAATTTAAGAGATAAAAATTGTATCTCGAGCTCAACAATATTTCAAGAGAACCAAGGAATCGCCACTTGAGACTTGTCGGAAAAATGGATAACGCCAGAGTAGTTCTCAACTTCATGACAACAATGGAGTACACATTTCTAAATGATGTAACAGTTTCTAGAAAATATACACATACATAGTTGTATTATATAGTCCTATGTACATGTTTACAGACATACATATAAACACGCAAGCACGCAGTTATTAATATTTATATATATATATATATATATATATATATATATATATATATATATATATATATATATATATATACATGTATGTATTTCCACACAGATACATAAGCCCACATGCATTCCTATATTCAAAATGGTAGCACTTTCTTGCATGAACATGCAACCATGCACACACATTCATGTACAACATAAATAAAGGAATACAAAGATTAGTCCATAAAAGAACATGCATTTTTCCTGTATCATCAGCCTATGGTTGTGAAACGTAGATGTTTACAAAAGCACTAGAACGAAGATCGGTGCTTTTGAAACACAGTGCTACAGAAGAGTCCTGAAAATCTCGTGGACAAAAAAAGAAACAAACAAATCCATCCGGCAAGACCTGAAGGTAGAGGAGAATAAGCTCATAAATGACGTAAAAACCCGAAAACTAAGATTTTTTTTTGGACAGGTTAAACGACACAACGGACAAGAGAGAATGTTTACTGGAAAGCGTGGCAGAAACCGATCGAGTAGACTATGGACTCAAAACATCAACGAGACGCTGGATTTGTTTTTGGAGCAAGACGCAAGACTGGGGGAAGACAGAGCTTTCTACAGACGTTTTGCAAAGGACATGTTACATGATGATGATGCTGATACTTTAAATAGGTCAGAAACGCATTTGGAACAGCTGAAAAATGAAGTTATTAGTTTCTAAAGGTGTCATATAAACTTATCTTAACGTCTTTAAACTGGTTTTAGAAGACTCTGCAATGTCTGTTTACAACCAGTTTCATTTACACTTCCTTGTTCTAAAAGCTATGCGCATCCAATCTATTCTTAAATGCATTAAGTGTCTCTGCCTCCTATGGAGCATCAACAACCAGCTGTAGGTAGTAGCCGCTAAGTGTCGCATGCACGTGCTCAACTGAAATACAATATGGCGTTTTTGTTCACAGGAAACGCTTCTAGGTAACGTTGTAAAGTGTATGTCGTGTAAACGGGTGCACACCTGGGTCAATGCATTTTCTCAAGGACGCTCACAAATTGCTGATGAAGCCCGACCTGGTCGTCCTATTCAGACTGCCACAGCAGCATCTGTGCGGCTGGTGGATAGATGATGTGACTTGACAGGCAAGTAACGATAGACAGTGTAGGAATTACAATTGGGTGTTAGCATTGTTTAGTCTCGGCATAATGCATGTCCTTTGCAAAACATCGAACTTATCGATTTTCTTGGGATCGAGCTGTTTGGAGACAGTTGGGAGGGGCATAAGGACCACTTACGCTCGTAGAAGTCTTCTGGTTGCAGAGAAAATACGAAGACTGAAGAGATCGGGTGACACCTGGCATGCTCTGTCTCTTAACATCATTGTTAATGATACATGTATGACTGAAAATCTCATCTCTTAATCTCATTGTTAATGATACATGTATGACTGAAGCTCTCATGTCTTAATCTCATTGTTAATGATACATGTATGACTGAAGCTCTCATTTCTTAATCTCATTGTTAATGATTCACGTATGATTCAAGCTTTCATTTCAAAATCTCGTTGTTAATGATTCACGTATGATTCAAGCTTTCATTTCAAAATTTCATTGTTAATGATTCACGTATGATTGAAGCTCTCATCTCTTAATCTCATTGTTAATGATACATGTATGATTAAAGCTCTCCTTTCTTAACCTCATTGCGTTAAAACTTTTCTAAAAATCTGTTTTGTGATTTTTACATATGAACATTAGTTGTTATACATTGTGATTTTTCCCCGCAATTTTTATTTCTCGTTTGCTTTTTCGTCTTGCTATTCAAACAGTAATGTAATCTTTCTGCATCTTAAACGTTAGCAATATTTTCTAGAATTTATTTTCAATCTGAACTGAATCTGTTATTTTAGTATCTGACAAAAGTTTATGTTCTCCTTCTTGTCCTTATCGTTAGTTATTTGTTGTACATT
The DNA here is from genome assembly GCA_036924085.1 of Ariolimax columbianus. Classification (NCBI taxonomy): domain Eukaryota; kingdom Metazoa; phylum Mollusca; class Gastropoda; order Stylommatophora; family Arionidae; genus Ariolimax; species Ariolimax columbianus. Next base: position 168,327,431 of record JAVGWX010000001.1, on the reverse strand, counting down.
TCTTGATGAGAGTAGATATCACAACTATTCTAAAGATGATCGATTCCCCATTTATATATTCAATTCTCTGTATAGTGTATTGATAACATTTGGCTTTTTCGAACTTTTCTACCTTCAAATTCTGTTCCTTTTGAGACGATTATTGACTTTTCTCTTTTTTGATTTTCCTATCTGGTGATGTTTGTGTCCGTACTGCTGATCAATGATTAATATATATACAGATGCTGTGCAGTAATCTAAAGTCTGTTATATTTAGAATTTGTCGTTGTGTTGATCTATTCAATTTGTCAAGATATGTCTTTGTTTTTCCAGCCTGTACTACATTGTGATATGACATTTCCGGTTTTGGAGGACGGTGTTTGTTATTTTTAGACCATGCTCAGAACTTACATGTATACGCTCTTCTACATTTCTATTCAGATCTAATGACGTGTCACTGAACCTTTCTAAGCAATATTTATGTGATGACAGGGCAGGAAGAAATCAGAACACTAACTGATGAGTTCAAATCACCTGCCTAATGTAATGCACTACGAAGATGGCAATACACTGACAGAGTTCACGAATATACTTGAGAGATGGAAACAACATTGCAGAGAAATGCAAACTGACGCCTAAATAAACCTCAACATAATGGCCATGAACTTGAACAAAGAACCGTAACCTACAATAGATTAGGTTGGAATAACATATCGAGGCTTAACGAACGTGGTGAAATTACTAGGATGTGATGATACGTCGACTGAATGTATGCAGGCGGGAGAAAAGGCCAGCCTCAACATTGACCACGCACTATAGCAGAAGATCTGGTACAGCACAATATGGCCCAGGTCATGGACATGGTCTGTGCACTTACCACTCCACGAGAATAGAGATCTGAAGCGATGCATTAACTACTCAGTCATCGCTTTAATAAGTAATTCTATCAGTCGCCTCCTACGGATCATTGTGAGGAGGTTAGAAAACAAACTAAACGAGTAAACAAATAAAGTACATGCAGGCTTTAGACATGGCTGAGGCACGCGGGATTGTATCCTTAGCATAAGAAACTTTATAGAGAAGTGCAGACTGCAATGTCAAATTACATACTTGCTTCACATATTAAACCGCAGACTGTGTGCAATACGAAATGCTATGAGGCATCACGAATGCCATCGAGTTTCAAACGCACGTGTTTCAACTGACGAAGAATAATAAGCAACGGTGAGAATAGCTTGGGAGACATAGGACTGGTTTGAAAAGCAAAATAGACTTGAACAATATTTCATAACGTCCTCTTATCTTTTGAACATATATGCGGAACACATCATACGGAATTTAAAAATAACAACGATTTGTGTATGTTCTTTCTATGAACACTGCGGGATTGGAAAGGATTGTGATGTCTGTAAAACAACACAGCGAAGATTAAAATCAACAACTAAACATCAGCAAAACTAAGATAATGAGAACTGACAAGGCACAAAATCATATCTAAAGTAACCATAGAGAAGTAAGAAGTTACGAGCGTCTCACGCACAAGTATCGAGTATCCCCTGTTCAATTATAAACAAAAAAGAAGTACCAATAAGAATGGCCGTGGAAGAAGTTAACTAAAATTAGGAACAAGACGGAACACTAACAAAATGACAATACTATAAATTTTGAGAACTTGTATCTTCTCAGTGGCAACTTAGAGATGCGAAACATTGGTATCAATACAACTTATATCGTCTCAGTGGCAGCTTAGAGATGCGAAACATCGGTATCCATACAACTTGTATCGTCTCAGTGACAACTTAGAGATGCGAAACATTGGTATCCATACAACTTGTATCGTCTCAGTGACAACTTAGAGATGCGAAACATTGGTATCCATACAACTTGTATCGTCTCAGTGACAACTTGGAGATGCGAAACATTGGTATCCATACAACTTGTATCGTCTCAGTGACAACTTAGAGATGTGAAACATTGGTATCCATACAAACACTCACTATGGAAGACGATTGAAGTATTCGAGCTAAAATGCGACAACAGAGTGCTACAAAAAACACAGAAATCCTGAAAGGAACTGTATATAGAAGAAAATTGGCAAGTAAATAAATTTTCGCAAGAAAACTAAAATACTTCGGCCACATCAAAAACCACAATGATCTTGCATACATCGATACAGGGGAGCATGGTACCAGGAAACGAACGCAGCTGTAGCCCGATGAGAAGATGGAAACAAGTCAATTAACAGGTTCTGAAGACAGTGACATAAATGGGAGAGCTTGCCAAAGATCGAGAGTCTTACATATCAGCTGTTATGAGAGAATGTTATGAAAGCATCCGTTTCCAAAGGCCACGCAACTTGATGCTGATCTTTTATTTTACCTTATTTGGCTAAGGTAATCGCACATTACGAACACATGATCCTTCTCATTGGCATTGTTGGTAACATGTGAAAGATACTCACAGAATCCCTTTTTCTCGTTCTCGTTGTGGCTGCCATTGCAAGCATTCTAGTCCTGGATTATTGTTTTTCCACTTTCGACTGTTTGTATGCGTATTATTACTTCGCTAAGAATATTATACTTCTACAATGAACTGTCCTTTCTCTGGATGTACAAGAAAACCTGCACCATGTTTGTCTTTCCTGTGTTTCTACAACGTCCAGTATCAGTACAAAGTTTTCTATGGTCTCATTCAAGTGCTGTCCTACATTTAATTTACGTTGGCAAGTCAATAAAAAGGTTACACATGTTTATTTTAAAAAGTCCCATTTTGGCTTCAAATTGAACCACATCGTTATTTGTAAAACTCTCTTGCCAAGGTTGGCTTGCAGTGCATCAAACAGGTGGAAACTACTCAGGGCTATGCCAGGACTGTAATGTGGATGTTCAAGAATATTTCACCCTAGTTTGTCAATTTTCTCTTACGTTAATCGAGTTGCATGTTGTCCAGTAATGTCAGGATGGTGCAGTACTGCTCTAATCAGAAGGCCTGGACAATTTTTTGGAATTTCATTTCGAAGCATCAACAGAACTTTGCATTCACCTTGTCGCTCTTCTAAAAATTAATTAACAGCACTCAGTGAGAATTCCAAAACGCTGTTAGCTTAACCATCCTCGCTGAAAATGTGACCTTGAATTTCTTGGCAGAAGGTGATGAGAAACATTTCCATTGCATTGAAGCCCGCTTTAATTCGGCTTGGCAGTGCTGTGCCCATGACTCGTCTCCAGTATCAATTCTATAAAGCATGTCTTCTCCTTCATATGCATGCCAACAGAGATCCTGCAATGACATTGATATTTCGTACATTTGTATGGGTCAGTCAGTTGTCTGAGTTTCCACAGCGAGCACATTTTCTAGAAATGCAATCGATCATGCATTATGCTGCAGGCTAAACTATGCTGTTCTTACGTTTCGTTACTTGCCTGTCACCACGGATCAGGCATGAATTCATCAGCAACTTTCGAGCGTCCTTAAGACATCGTACTGTTTCAGTTATGCACGGCTTTATGCGACAGCACTTCCCATCGCAAATAGGAGTAATTTTCTTGGGAATATTCTTTGCAGTAAATGTTAACCCCCACACTCCGACCGCACATCAAAATACTTCGCACAGCAGCACGCTGTTTTTGTTATTGTAAACTCTGTGAGCACGGCGCCATTTTACAATAGAGCTGCGCACGTACATACAACACCTAACGTTTGCTACATAAAGTAAACACACAACTAGATGTTGCTGCCTTCTAATGACACCTTTATCAACTAAAAATTACGTTTTTTAGATATTTTATATCACGCTTTGACCTACTTACTGAATTACATTGGTATTTCTGCCATCTCGAGAAAATGCAACCTTATGAACTACTTCTCCGCGCTTATAACGCAAAATTATATGAGATAGATAGAGAAGGTCGCGTAGCATAACATATGAGATTCCGTACACCATTACAACAACAGGCACAAGATACTAGGCTCAAGAAAGACAACGGAATCTTCCCACGTCGCTTAACGGCGCAGCTGGACGGGCAAGTAATTAATCTGAAAGATTCAGCTTAAGATGTGTCAACTATTTGTTAAAAAACCGAAAATAAGCTTATAAAAAGCCAAAACAGAATGACGTAGACGCAAGGGGACGAGAACTAGAGATTAGTTTCGAAGAAAAGAACAAATTATATGAAGAAATAAATACGCACGTAGCTCAGACTATATGATTGAACGTGCCTCATAACGAAAATTACACGAGTTTCGAGAGCAAATAAACTACTATCCTACGTCGTGCATGATTGGATGGCAATAACCTGGTTATCATGAAAGCCTTGCTTATCAGGACTATTCAAGTGTATGCCACAGACACTGTTTAAGGAAGCGGAATCAATACTCTTTACAAGCGTGAGAAACTATCGATCAAGTCGTTCAAGGTGCCTCAAGTCAAGTTTGGAAAAAATGAAAGAACTATCAGTGAAAAATGGAAATCATCAAATCTAATGGTTAGTTTGAACCATCAATGGTTTCACGGTTTGCAGTTTCTCAACCATTTATTAAATATCAAGTGTACTTTGTCCAACCCTGTCATCAATTTTTGTATTTTGTTTTTACTCTGACAGAAGCGTTGAGTCCTTAGTGGTCTGCCGGGGTCTTTGTATATGATATGACAAAGACAAGAATAGCACCACTGCCCCACAGAGTGCATGTTGTAAGAGGCGACTTAATGTGTGATATGGCATAACACTGGTCATGGTTAGGTGGTTTGTTTAGAGCAGTATAGATGGCGCCCAACAGGCTGCAAGTCTACTTTGCTCTAGTGTGTGAGTCTATTAAGATGGACTCGCACATCGGTTAACCACCTTCCGCAAGCGCTCGCCACAACACAGCGGAGTATTAAACTGCTAGAGCCTAGCTCACTCAGCAGGAAACCCTTCTCCCGGCTACAGCCAGCTCATACCAGAGATGGCACCTGCACAGGGCCATCTGCCTCTGTAGAAGTACAGGTCGACTAGGCTCCATCCAGCTCATACAAGAGATGGGACCTACACAGGGGCATCTGCTTCTGTAGAAGTACAGGTCGACTAAGAACTAAGATGAAGAGCTGAGATTGTCTAAATGGGCAACATTTCTCTAAGTGGTACCATGGATGGAAGGAGTAGAGCCACTGTCACCTTTCCAGTATGTCTTAAAAGGTATGTCTTAGGTGGTTGTGCTCAGGTCAATCAACCTCATTGTGTAAAACAAAGGACTAAACAACACTCTTTTCCTCATGTAAAATATATATGGTATTGTATTTGACCTTTCTGTCAATCAAATGAGTGCACCCCACACACAGCAGGCTTTTACCTTGTGTCATTGGGGTAGGTGTGTAGAGTTGTCTCTCTACAGGATATTTGGTTGTACTGTTAGTCTGTACTTACGGTACACTCACGTGAAGGTTACACTGTTAGTCGGTACTTACGGTACACTCTTTTGGTCACTGGTAGTCGGTACTTACGGTACACTCTCGTGGTCACTGTTAGCCGCCACGTACCACTAACGGTACACTCTTGTGGTCACTGTTAGTCACCACTTATTGTACACTCTTGTGGTCACTGTTAGTCGCCACTTACGGTACACTGTTGTAGTGATTGTAATATGCTCTCTTATTTCTCCAGGAAACAAGTTAGTTATGCTTCTCTGTAAACAGAGTCGTGATTTTCAATAAGTAGATCATGAACTTGCAATTCGAACTACATTACAAACAATGCAAGAAATGGTCACACTACTTATGACAAAAAGACACATATTTCAGATTATTTGGCTGGGTTTCCTGATGGAAGATCGTACATATTTCAGACAGGCGTTATGTTCAACAAACATAAGAAGAGTCAATAAATAAGCATACATGAAGAACTTCGGTACAACTCAATAACAGAAGCTGAAATACAATAAAGTTTAATAAGCAAGTTGACAAGAGAGCAGTAGCATATATTAACCGATGTTTAAGCCCAAATAAGCCTTCATCGAGGACTGCAGAAACAAAAACAACAGAAACATACTATATTGTTGACATATATGTTTAAAATATGAATCATTGCACGTTATTAACAAATGTTTAAGGAACTCAATGTGCTGTTTCCGTATACGTTGTTTTCAGTGGCCAGTACCTGATAAGTTTAGTTTCTTTTCATTGGTCAGTACTTGATAAGTTTGGTTTCTTTTCAGTGGCCAGTACTTGATATGTTTGTTTTATTTTCATTGGTCAGTACTTGATAAGTTTGGTTTATTTTCAGGGGCCAGTACCTGATACGTTTGGTTTCTTTTCAGTGGCCAGTACCTGATAAGTTTGGTTTATTTTCAGTGGCCAGTACCTGATAAGTTTCTTTTCTTTTCAGTGGCCGGTACCTGATAAGTTTGGTTTCTTTTCAGGGGCCAGTAGTTGATATGTTGTTTTTTTTTTCGGTGGCCAGTACCTTATATGTTTAGTTTCTTTTCAGTAGTCAGTACTTGATACGTTTGGTTTCTTTTCATTGGCCAGTAGTTGATATGTTTAGTTTATTTTCAGTGGCCAGTACCTTGATAAGTTTGGTTTCTTTTCATTGGCCAGTACCTGATATGTTTGGTTTATTTTCATTGGCCAGTACTTAATAAGTTTGGTTTCTTTTCAGTGGCCAGCACCTGATACGTTTGGTTTCTTTTCATTGCCCAGTACCTGATATGTTTGGTTTATTTTCAGTGGCCAGTACCTGATAAGTTTCTTTTCTTTTCAGTGGCCGGTACCTGATAAGTTTGGTTTCAGGGGCCAGTAGTTGATATGTTTGGGTTTTTTTCGGTGGCCAGTACCTTATATGTTTAGTTTCTTTTCAGTAGTCAGTACTTGATACGTTTGGTTTATTTTCATTGGCCAGTAGTTGATATGTTTGGTTTATTTTCAGTGGCCAGTACTTGATATGTTTGGTTTATTTTCATTGGCCAGTACTTGATACGTTTGGTTTCTTTTCATTGGCCAGTACCTGATATGTTTGGTATATTTTCAGTGGCCAGTACTTGATAAGTTTCTTTTATTTTCAGTGGTCAGTACCTGATAAGTTTGGTTTATTTTCAGTGGCCAGTACTTGATATGTTTGGTTTATTTTCATTGGCAAGTACTTGATATGTTTGGTTTATTTTCATTGGCCAGTACTTGATACGTTTGGTTTATTTTCATTGGCCAGTACTTGATGCGTTTGGTTTATTTTCATTGGCCAGTACTTGATACGTTTGGTTTATTGTCAGTAGCAAGTACTTGATACGTTTGATTTTTTTTCAGTTCCTAGTACTTGATACGTTTGTGTTCATTTTAGTGGCCAGTGATTGAAGCGTTTAGTTTATTTTCAGTTGCTAGTACTTGATACGTTTGTGTTCATTTTAGTGGCCAGTGCTTGAAGCGTTTAGTTTATTTTCAGTAGCTAGTATTTGATACGTTTGTGTTCAGTTTAGTGGCCAGTGATTGAAGCGTTTCGTTTATTTTCATTGGCCAGTAGTTGATATGTTTGGTTTATTTTCAGTGGCCAGTACTTGATATGTTTGGTTTATTTTCATTGGCCAGTACTTGATACGTTTGGTTTCTTTTCATTGGCCAGTACCTGATATGTTTGGTATATTTTCAGTGGCCAGTACTTGATAAGTTTCTTTTATTTTCAGTGGTCAGTACCTGATAAGTTTGGTTTATTTTCAGTGGCCAGTACTTGATATGTTTGGTTTATTTTCATTGGCAAGTACTTGATATGTTTGGTTTATTTTCATTGGCCAGTACTTGATACGTTTGGTTTATTTTCATTGGCCAGTACTTGATGCGTTTGGTTTATTTTCATTGGCCAGTACTTGATACGTTTGGTTTATTGTCAGTAGCAAGTACTTGATACGTTTGATTTTTTTCAGTTGCTAGTACTTGATACGTTTGTGTTCATTTTAGTGGCCAGTGATTGAAGCGTTTAGTTTATTTTCAGTTGCTAGTACTTGATACGTTTCGTTTATTTTCAGTTGCTAGTACTTGAAGCGTTTGGTTTATTTTGAGTTGCTAGTATTTGATACGTTTCGTTTATTTTCAGTTGCTAGTACTTGATACGTTTCGTTTATTTTCAGTTGCTAGTACGTGAAGCGTTTGGTTTATTTTGAGTTGCTAGTACTTGAAGCGTTTGGTTTATTTTGAGTTGCTAGTATCGGAAGCGTTTTTTCAGTGGCCAGTACTTGATAAAGAAATATGTAGGCCAAATCGGCGGGTAGCGTCTGTTCTCAAGTACCTGCTCTGCAGCCAAGTTTGACTGCAATAGATTTCCAATGACTTCCGTCTTTTGCCAAGATGAGACAATCTGCCAGACTTTTTCCTATCGAACTTCTGATGTCATCACTCTACTGAAATTATTATGTACCCCTGGAACGTTCGCTCTTCACCTTTCCTTCCAGTATTGTTTTCAGCAAGGTTTTGTATTTCTTTTCACTAGCTCGATTGCTTGAAGACCACTGTTTCTCAACTGCAGTTGGAGGGTGAGGAGGGTGGGTGGGTTCCAGAATCATCTCCTACTATCTCCATTATGGGCTATTGAGGTCCAGTGAGTATTAAGCTTGTCTGTTAACGTATCGTGGATGTAGTGAATGTTGTAGTGGAGTGACAGGGAATCTGACCAACGCTTTGGAGGACTACCACGCGGTCTTTTTCGGCCTCGAAGGTACCAGACAGCTGTATTGCTCGACAATGATAGTTGTCGTAGGTCGGATTTGTGGAGATTCTGCATGCTGTGGTTGCTGAGAGTGAATTCGATAATGCCGTTGCTCCATAGAGGTCTTTGTCACTCGCACTTTGTTCCTTATTTGCTATTGTAATTGCCCATCTAATGTCTTTTTATGTTACAACAATATATTATCTGTCCGACTCTGATTTCGTTCATCAAATCTTTTTGTATCCATAATGTTTCCAGGATTTCATTAATTGTTTTATTTTCTGTGCATACAATGTGCACAACGCTTCTATATAACGTCTATCCAAAGGCACCAGGTTCACACATTTAATTTGTGCGTCTTTGATTAGTTGGTGAAAACACATTTAGCAATTCATTCCTATTACAAACCTGATTTCTATGTTTCTCCGTTATTATATTTCAGATAAGAGAATCATTTGGTCTTTTTCTGTGTTCGGTGTGTATTTTTATTTGTATCTGTGGAGTAGATTATCTGATATAAAACTGTATTACAGCCTTTTTGTATTTCTTCCATCACTCGTACTGTATTTTACTACTCTTTTATTCGGTTTTCGTTATTTTGAGTTTGTTGTTTCTTTATTCGTAAATATATTCTCAAACCGGACTGTTTATATATATATATATATATATATATATATATATATATATATATATATATATATATATATATATGTATATATATATATATATATATTTATATATATATATATATATATATATATATATATATATATATATATGATACTGATAATCGCTTTACTTAGTTCGCTGTTTTTGTTTGGGCAGTCTTCGCTTGACCAGTCTCTGATAAAGGTTTATTTAGGTCAGAACGTTGGTTAGTCTATGTTACTCTTTTCGTGACAACAATGCTGAACCATGTTTGAATTTCAGCTATTAAACAAGTCATCACAAAGCGCAACAACTCAAGGGGTTTGTGAAGTGAACGCATGGATTGCTAAAAACTAGCAATTTTACACATTCGCTTTGACTTCTTCTGTCAGCCTGAAACCGGGTATCAGAGATGCGTTTTTGACATGAAAAGCTGGCCGCTCTGATGTACATGGCCTGGGTTTAATGCCCAAGCTGAAAGCCCGTCTAATGGAAACGGTGCCGAGAGAAGAGAAAATGGAACCTTTGATGCATACACTTAGGCTGCACCTTTATTGACAGCATATTCTCTAGACAAGGGTTCTTAAACTCAAATCACTCCTAGGGCCGCATGAACTTAATGTTTAATTGCCTAAAAGCCGCACAAGGTCACGTTCTATAACTGAAGAACTGATATGCTGTTAAATATGCCTAGATCCCTTAACAACGCCGTTTGATTGTGATGGACTTAAAGACACACGAGATTATGAAACAGTTTCACATTTGCAACGGTAGAAGATACTCACAAAATAGTACCCGGCTCATTTCATTTACACCAATACATTGGTCACTGAATGAAATAAGTTCATGCTTGAATTCAAACAGAGACTTATGATTTCGGTTAGTCTTTTCATCACATTTAACTATCAACATTGTAAACACCAATATGTATCATCACACTTAACTCATTATCAGCGGGGCATTCAGTCTTAGAACTGCTCAACAAGCTCATGGATTTTGTCCTCCCATGTCTGCCTATCCTCTGCAGCGGTCTTCAGCTCAGCATATGTCTTCACAGCCATATCTCCGCAAGCTTGAGACAAAAAAGGTATTTCTAGGTCTCCCCCTCTATCTCCTTCCCTGCCTAATGTCCTCCAAGACCGTTTTGACTGGACCCTTTCTCCGTAGATTATATCCGAATCAGGCAAGTCGAATTTTGTTTATCTTCCGTATCAACTTTCTCTCTTCTCTCATCTATGCCATTACCTTTTCATTTGATATATTCTCGGTTCAGCTCATTCTTTCCATCTTTCGAAAATGCCACGTCTCAAGAGTCTCCAAGTAATTTTCTTCTCTTTTCTTTGTAGTCCATGTTTCCTAGCCATACATTGCCACAGTTTTCACTTAACTATCAATAGTGTAAACACAAAAATATATCACAACATTTAATTATCAAAATTATAGACACCAACGTATATCATCACACTTAACTATCAATATTATGAACACTAAAATATTTAACCACATTTAACTGTCAATATTATGAACACTAAAATATTTAAACACACTTAACTGTCAATATTATGAACACTAAAATATTTAACCACACTTAACTGTCAATATTATGAACACTAAAATATTTAACCACACTTAACTGTCAATATTATGAACACTAAAATATTTAACCACACTTAACTGTCAATATTATGAACACTAAAATATTTAACCACACTTAACTGTCAATATTATGAACACTAAAATATTTAACCACACTTAAATGTCAATATTATGAACACTAAAATATTTAACCACACTTTACTGTCAATATTATGAACACTAAAATATTTAACCACACTTAACTGTCAATATTATGAACACTAAAATATTTAACCACACTGAACTGTCAATATTATGAACACTAAAATATTTAACCACACTTAACTGTCAATATTATGAACACTAAAATATTTAACCACACTTAACTGTCAATATTATAAGGACCAAAATAGGAACAATTTAAAAACCTGTATTGTGCACTACTCCTTCGAAATATATGAAAGAAATAATTTGGGGGCAGCCAGTTTTGATACGGTCACGACTGTCTGGTTTTAAAATAATCATCGAAAATATTCGTAATAGCGAAGTCATGTTCCTATAAATCTGTTTTTGGTCATAATTGAACATGTTCGTGTCAACCGGTTTCTGGTTATGATTGAACATGTTCGTGTAAACCGGTTTCTGGTTATGATTGAACATGTTCGTGTAAACCGGTTTCTGGATATGATTGAACATGTTCGTGTAAACCGGTTTCTGGTTATGATTGAACATGTTCGTGTAAACCGGTTTCTGGTTATGATTGAACATGTTCGTGTAAACAGGTTTCGGGTTATGATTGAAGATGTTCGTATAAACCCGTTTTTGGTTATGATTGAAGATGTTCGTGTAAACCGGTTTCTGGATATGATTGAAGATGTTCGCGTAAACCGTTTTATGGATATGATTGAAGATTTTCGTATAAACCCGTTTTTGGATATGATTGACGATTTTCGTGTAAACCGGTTTCTGGATATGATTGAAGATGTTCGTGTAAACCGTTTTCTGGATATGATTGAAGATGTTCGTGTAAACCGGTTTCTGGTTATGATTGAACATGTTCGTGTAAACAGGTTTCGGGTTATGATTGAAGATGTTCGTATAAATCCGTTTTTGGTTATGATTGAAGATGTTCGTGTAAACCGGTTTCTGGTTATGATTGAACATGTTCGTGTAAACTGGTTTCGGGTTATGATTGAAGATGTTCGTATAAACCCGTTTTTGGATATGATTGACGATTTTCGTGTAAACCGGTTTCTGGATATGATTGAAGATGTTCGTGTAAACCGTTTTCTGGATATGATTGAAGATGTTCGAGTAAACCGTTTTATGGATATGATTGAAGATGTTCGTGTAAACCGTTTTATGGATATGATTGAACATGTTCGTGTAAACCGGTTTCTGGATATGATTGAACATGTTTGTTTAAATCGGTTTCTGGGTATGATTGAAAACGTTCGTAAAAGCAGATGTTCTTTAAGAGGATGTTTGTACAGTGGGACACTGCTGTATTTAATCCTTTATAGTTGAATGTTTTTTCTTGCATTTCTGCCATTCGCTGCATGTCATGTATAGCATAAAGATGCAACTATAGCAACGTTGTGAAAGAAACATGTATCCTAGCACGAAGTAGTGGTTTCTGCAGGAATTGTTTTACATGACCAGCATGCTAGCCCCATGCACAACACTTTGTTATCGCTCTTCAAGACAAACTTGAAATGAGGAATTGATCACATTATTTCTAGCTCAGTTCCAATGGACGAATGCCTTTATTATCAAACTACTATTATTTCTGATCCTACAATTTGATCATATGATAGAGTCACATGATAGAGTCACATTATAAAGCCGTATGATAGTGTCATATGATAGTTATATAATACAGTCACGATAGAGTCTTATAATAAATTCTTGTAATACAGTCACTTGATATAGTTATATGAAAGACCCAGATGATAGAGCCATATGATAGAGCCATATGATAGAGTCACATGATAGAGTCACATTATAAAGCCGTATGATAGAGCCATATTATAGTCATATAATACTGTCACTTGATAGAGTCATGTGATAAAGTCTTGTAATACAGTCACTTGATAGATCCGTATGATAGAACCGTTGACAGAGCCGTGATTCAGGCACATGATAGAGCCATATGATATAATCATATGATACATACATATAACATTTCTCAGCAGAAAGCATTGGGTTAGTGTGTTTGTACCTCCTAAATTGTTTACAAAACTTGTGATAATGTGGATTTCATTGCATAGCAACGTCCGTGGCAATGAGAAGGCTGACAGACATGAACCAGGTCAACAACTAAATGACGCGTATCGGCAGCTTAGCAGACGTGAACATGTGTAATCGTTGGACACGCTTGTGTAGACTGAGATGCCATCGATTCTGCTAACTAAAAATAGAAACTACCGACGAATGTGACTGTAGCAGTTAAGCAATGACTGATGGACATCAGCTAAAGTTATTTTCCGGACGCAAGCAATGATGGTGATATCACCAGACGGTTATGGTGGAATGATGTAATTTTCACCGTATTTGGATTATAGTGGGAAAGTCTATTGCACTAGTCATCAAACCTCACTTTCTGGTCCCGAGCTACATTGGACCAGTGGCAAGACATAAGTCGAGACGGCAGGAGCTAACTCAGGATGCAAGCACTGTGGTCCCACCTCCCTTGAGACTAGGGGTCGCTTGAAACTTCCAGGATTTGCCCCCACCATTTCCGTCCAAAGCTTTGTTCTTACCTCTATACTACAACTATCTCATGCGCTACAAAGATGTCCGTCATTCAAGGAACAGAGAAAAGACAGATGATTATTTTAATATCATTTCTGGACAAGTTCTGTGTATATATAAAAAAAACTACAGGTTATCCCCTCCTGTTGATCAGTCCTGAGACTGGTTGTATGGTTGTCTAAGTATGTCTCTCCATTTGACCCTTTCCTCTGGTTGATTAGTCCTGATACTAGTTGTTAGGTTTTCTAGGTATGTCTCTCCATTTAACCCTTTCCTCTGCAGCTTTCTTAATTTCAACAGAGTTCACATTTTAAATGCTTTAACATGAGATGTAGTAGTGAGTTTTGGACGCCCCCTCCTTCTATTCCCATTAAACGTGCCATCCAGTATCTTTTGTAGAAGACTTTCAAGTCTCATATTGCGACCCAGCAAACTCAATCTTCGTTTCTGTATCATTTTTAATATTTGTTTGTGTGCACCTACTTCATGGAGGACATTGTCATTGCATCTTATTTTTGTCCAACACTCATTCCATTCTATAAAAATGAATGCCGGAGTCAACTACCATGAGGAAAAGAATAGTACCACTGCACTTACATGCCTGTTGTAAATGGTCACTAAAGAAAGTTTGCGCATTGGACTAGCAGACCTCATCTTGTAAATCGATGCAAATTGATGTTTGTCATACCAGACATCGCAATTATAAAATCACGCAAAGTGCTTTTGTCATGACTTTCTAAAGGATGCTAACTCTACTCGTGACCCTATACTCCGTCTGGAGTGAAAAAGGAAAAAGAAGAATATATGTCATTTACAAACCTATGTAATATTAATATATATATATGCAATGACAGTGTAGGCAAACCGTTCTTCAACATGATTTATTCGGGAGTGACAAATAAAGAAGTCCAAATACAGTTGGCTTACAAAACATTCATTCAACGTTACGAAGTAACTAGTTGTACTCGTTTAAGAAAATACGAATGACAAAGACTTGTTTTACTATTTTTATAAAACAAATGTCATCAGTTTCCGGTCACTTTTTTTACTTACCTTCTTGTACGGCTTGAAGTGTAAATCGTTCCATATTCTGTTCTCCATGAGCAGGTCGTAATTGGATAAAGGCACATTCACCTCGCCAAGATATTCCGGAAGCTTCAGATGATGTGCTTTGTGAAAGGCCATGATTCTCAGACGCAAGTTTTTCATCTCCTCCAAGCTTACATCAGTGAAGAAAAACTCTTTGTTCAGAACAGGGGCAGAAGTCTGCCTGGCAGGATCCGAACTCTGTTTCTGAAGCTTCCCTGGCATAAGGCAGACCTTGAAGAATGGATTAACAACCAGGTCAGGTTTAGCCGGAAATCTCAGACCTTCAGCCCTAATGATAATTACTTTCAGCCGCTTGGTAGCAGGAAAGTACTGGAAGGAAAACTTCACATCACCGCGTTCAGTTTCTGTCTTTGCTATCCGTGGAGGTTCGTTTTGTTCAAGAGAGGGTAGCTTTTTCAGAGAATTTGATTTTTCCAAAGACCGACTTGGCATTCCTTGGTCAAACTTTCTTGACTCGCTAACTGTGACTTCAGGAGATGAATGTCGCTTGTCGTGAAGCGGATCTATTGGAGAAAGTTGCTTTCTACCTCTAGAAAACTTAGGGCTACCGTTTGAGCAACCATCCGTCTCTAAGCTCTGACGTTGATACAATAGACGCATGACATCAGATGGTACGAGCGAGGAGCGTCGTCTGTAATATCGCTTGGATCTGTGGAATGATTCTTTCACTGGCAGGTACTCGTTTTTGTCCGTCAAGCCTGTGTATAATCCCCTGTATTCAGAGGCGAAGTGATTGACATGCAGCAAATTTGTAGAAGTAGTTCGCTCATCGTGGTGATAGTAAAAGTCCTGAAATGATCGATGCATACGCCTTGTTCGATGCCGGGCATCAGACCCCGGAATCGTCAAAGAACCTTTTCTTGATGACGGTCTTCGTTCCTTCGCACAGTATCCCATTGTAGTGAGAGTTCCGCCGCTGCTATGAAACTTCCACAATGGCAGGGGCGTATGTCCATTAGTGAATGAACCTTGCTCTGCCTGCACGTGCGGTAGTTGGCACATAGATCGTATGCCAAAGTCTCGTAAGAAACCATGGGAGTCTCGTCGCGGAGATACAGGCGCAGAGCGTGTGCGGACATTACTGTTGGCGGGGGCTGTAAGGGCAGAAAATGATGACCTCGGAGAGACGGCAGGGCTCGTTGAAGTCGACCATGAGTTGACACTAGGCTCTCCACTTGAGTGGCTCAAAATTTCATCGTTAGAACAAATGCTGGGCTGCCTGGAGGAATCAGTAGAGCCAGGTATCACAAACTGAGGAATGCTTCGAGGGGTCACCAGGTTTCCTACGAACGGCTGGGGTTGAGCTACTGCTCTATCATTGACCTCATCTAATGCATTTCCTCTGTCGTTTACATTTCTGCGATGATCGCCGCCAAAACCAGGGAGCCGACATTTTGTGACCAACCAGTCTCGAAGGTCTTTTATTGTGTCTCCACCTTTCTTGTTTTCTGCCATCGTTAAATAAATTACTGGACCCTCTATACAAATATGTACTCTGCCAGATGAATAATAATTTGCATTTACATCACAGCTGAAACTATTATTTAGCTTAAGACTGTGATATTGTTTTCTTTGAATATATACATACATATGATATCAAACACAAGATCTGTATTATTGAGCGTGCTCCAGCATTCGTAGGTTGCTATTTTTGTAAACATACATTTCGGCTTCATTCAACTGTCGAAAGTTGTTCAACATGCTTGGCACACCACTAGTCTTCCTAGTCTTCCTCTTACAAGAACAGTGACGACTGGCGGAGACGACCGTGTCCCTTCACAATTTCTTGTTACTAAGGATGTCTGTGAAGTCTGCTACTGCCTTTTTACAATACCATGCTGTTCCAAAAGTTCTTCATTACCCTCTTAAGGGTCCACACTGTTGTTTTAGAAAAATACTTTGCCTGTGATCAGTCTTTTGCAGTATTCCATGTTAGATTATGGAACGATACACCTGTAAATAAGCTACCATTACGGCGCCATTTAACATTGCTAGAGTCCACCGACGCGGTTTTTTACGGCTACGGAGTAAAGGTCGTTGGTTTCTGCAGCTGCCACACCGTGGGCAGGCTAGGATTTTATGTTACTTTGATGGGAGGGAACCTATTCTTTACCGGGGTTTTAAAGGCATGCCCCTTTGGTAAGGAAGCCAGCACACCAACAGCTGTGCAAATAGTTCCTCGTATATCTGTTAAAGAATATTTTAAAAAAATAATTAGACCAAGTAAATGTGTACATATCGCTACAAAACGAGGCTTATGTCATTATTGAGAGAAATTGTCAGAAGCTACCAATGACAGGCAATTCTAGAGGCGAAACAATTGTTAAATTGAATTATATATTGAACATTTAAAATGTAAGGCATTCATTTGCAACATCAATTTCTGAGATAATTATAGCGTTTCTGAACGTCTCTCTTCCAGATTTTAGTCTTAGTGGACCCATACGTCTTTAGGGGCCGAAGCCCAGTGCTTATCTCAGCTCTAGCGAGGCTGGATGGATGAGGATGAGGATTATCTGGTTAGCATGCTAGGATCGAGCAGCCTATTACTATGTTGCTTATTGATAAGTGCCGTGGATAGTGGTTTACCGACGTGCGAGTCCATCTTAATAGACTCAAACACTAGAGCTAAGTAGACCAACAGCCTGTTAGGGACCACCTATGCTGCTTTTAACAAACCGACTAACCATGGCCGGTTATACGTATGTCACACAGTTAGTCGCCTCTTACGACATGCTCTCTGTGAGGCAGTGGTGCTATTCTTGTGTTGTTCGGTTATTCACAAAGACCCCGGCAGAAAACGTGTCACTGGAGCGAATACAACTTGCCTCTGGGGCGGGAATGTCAGAAACAGAGAAGATCATAGACAGACAGACAGACTGACAGAATGACAGACAGACAGATCGGACCAGGTAAGACCAGATCAGATCACATAGATCAAATAGATGAATAGAGTGGACAGACAGGCACAAAGAGATAGTGAGTAATAAAGATAGAGACCAAAAAAAAGTAAATGCTGTGTCTTCAAGAAAGACCAACCACAGAGCATCTTCCTCTTTGCCGCGTAAAGACAAAAGCGGAAAGGCCTTAGGGCAGCAAAGGCGTATTAGATATTCTTTCCTTTTCGTAGAACTCTCCAAGACTGGAACGCATTACTTTTCACTCAATTTCATGAAGTGCCACTGTCTGATTGGTTTATATGCCATGATAGTTGTTCCCAACTTCTGGTGCATGATGTTCTTCAATACTGACACCCACGTGAAGCTTATTTCTAGACCATAACGTTTTTTTATTTACATTTACGTACTGAATGGGGTCTTTGTGTATGACAAGGACAAGAATAGCACCCCTGTCCCACAGGGAGCATGTCGTAAGAGGCGACTAACTGTGTGACTTGACATAACACAGCCATAATTAGGTGGTTTGTTAAGAGCAGCATAGACAGGCTGCGGGTCTACTTTGCCGTAGTGTTTGAGTCTATAAGAATGGAATCGCACATCGGTTAACCCCCCTTCGCAGCACATGTCCCAACCTAGTGGAGTAATAAGCTGCTCGAGCCTAGCCCGCTAAGCAGGAAATCATCCTCCCGGCGACATCCAGATCATATCAGAGCTGAGACCGGCACAGGGACATCTGCCACTGTACAAGCACAGGTCGACTAAGAACTAAGATATTTACGTTATGATAGACAAACATACAGGCAGACAGACAGATATACAAACAGACAGGCAGACATATAGACAGACAGACGAATAGATAGACAGACAGACAGACAGACACACAGACATATAGATAGATAGATAGATAGATATATAGATAGATAGATAGATAGATAGATAGATAGATAGATAGATAGATAGATAGATAGATAGATAGATAGATATGTAATTAGGTAGGTGTATATATATATATATATATATATATATATATATATATATATATATATATATATATATATATATATATATATGTATGTATTTATGCATCAACTCGCTCGGCGACTAATCAATGTTCGCTATGGGGACTCGAAACCCCACGGCTTAAACACATTGAAAGCCATTATCTGAGATATACAATTATTTTTTGTTCTCTTATTTGTATTGATTTGTTTATTATTGTTTACGTTTATGTTGTTTATATCATTTTCTCGCGGGCGTCAAATATTTACACTCCATGTTATTTTGTTATGGCGGCGAATGCATAAAATAATTACTGACACAAATTATTATTATCCAATCTGGATGTGCGGTATTGTTAACCTGATTAGTTTAATTCAGTCAGCTGCTTGTATGTGTATTGTTCTAGTTTGGAGAATCTTGGTAAAGACAACAAGTTCAAACGTCTGTACATACCACCCATTACCCTTTCTATGAAATAAAAACGACAATTTGACTTAGCTTGTATATCAATCGTGGATGAGATTTGCAACCTCAAAATGAAGAAAAAAAATGAAACACATTATTACCATAAAACACACTGTACACGGTCAAGATATAGTTTGTCATAGCATTCTAACAAATAAGCAGAATGTAGCAACAATGATATGCTCATTGAAGAGCAATACATGATCAACAGAAAGGAGAAGAAGTGAAACAAGTACGTACTTCACATCTTCTGGATCTGCCATTTATATAATAGACGGTGTTTTCGGATTCTGCAAAAGTGGTTTTTTTTTTTATTGAAGTAATCAAAGAGATTGTAGACCATTTTGATGATGTAAAGTATTTTCTCTGTGGGGATGACAGGCAGATGATGGAGGTAATATTGATTTTGGTAGTAACGGAAATATTGTGTTGATGGGGAAAATAATTATGATTGTGCGGTGGTATACATATTGTGTTGATGATTGAGATGATTGTCATGTCAGTGTTGACTGACAGCAGCTGTTTGTTGGTTGTTGGAAATGAATGAACAACCGATGATTGTGGAAACAAGAATTCATCTGGACCTTACCACGGGTCGATAAACTACGACCCGAAGACCAAATCCGACCCTTTGCCTATTTTTGAGTGCTCATATTCTTTAACATTTTAAAATACGAGCTTCAACGGAACGGCCGACTGCAGAGTTGAGGAGTTTTGAAAATGACCGTATGTGGCGCTCCATTAACTTCGGATTCACAAACTGATTGATATCCTTTAATGTGACGTCACTCAATATTCGGGTGCGTTTCCAGTGTCACGTGTATCACTGTTCTGCGACATTGTGTTCTCGTTAAAATGAACATGGCATATCTACCATGTCACTGGAAAAACCATAAAAGAAAAGGAAGGTGGACATCAAATGTCGTGCTTTTAAGGCAGATTGACGTGTCAATTATGTGGTTAGCGAATTAGATGATAAAGTATAGTGTTTATTGCGCAATGGCGCTATAGCTGTACTAAAATTGTACAATATACATAGTCATGACCATACTAAGCACTCAACACAATATTCTCAATTCACGGGACATGAGCGATCAGAAAAAGATTTGGAAACTTTCAGAAAGAATATTTCATCACATGGACATTTCTTCACGGAAATAAACAATAAAAATAAGGCTAGAGCGAAAGTGAGTTTACAAGCAGCTTATTTGTTAGCTGAGAACGGAAAGCCGTTTACTGGTGGCGAGTTCATTAAATCATGTTTGATTGTAGCGGCCCAAAAACGTGTACATGGAAAATGGATTTATTTAAATCTATCAGCCTTTAGGCGAGAACAGTTGATGGAAGAGTTGAGGGCATTGGAAGCAGCATCAATGGAGAATTAAAGAACACGCACATGATTTGAAGTGGTTGTACTTGGCTCTTGTAGAGTCCACATACGTTATTGGTACTGCTTATTTGCCGCTGTTTATAGGAGTCAATGCTGAGTTTGTAAGGACTGAATAATTAGCTTCTATAAACAGACTTTGTAGAACAACTACAGCCACACATATTTTCAAAGAAGTTGATAAAATATTAACAAAGTACAATCTGAAATGGCATCAGATAAAATATTGACAAAGTACAATCTGAAATGGCATCAGATAAAATATTGACAAAGTACAATCTGAAATGGCATCAGATAAAATGTTAACAAAGTACAATCTGAAATGGCATCAGATAAAATGTTAACAAAGTACAATCTGAAATGGCATCAGATAAAATGTTAACAAAGTACAATCTGAGATGGCATCAGCTAAAATGGGTCACAACCAGTGGTGGTAAAAATATGCATGGAACAATGACAGGCTTAGTTGGATACACATTAACGGCTTGTGAAAATGAAAGGTGTTCAATGCCTATGGCTAATCTTTGCATTATTCACCAGCAGGTACTTCGTTAGAAATATTTCAGTCACGCGTTCTTGAACTAGGTGTATCAAAGCGTGAACTTTATTCGCCTTTGTGGACTTGATCACCATCAGTTTCTCAATGTTTTAGTCAGGGATGGACGCTGAATTTCCTGACTTGCCGATCATGCTTAGTTTGGTGACTCCGCAGTGGTAAAATGTTATTGAGAGTTTTTAAACTCAGATGAAGGGGACGGCGTGGGCTAGTGGTTAAGTGACACGGCTCACAACCAGAAGGTGCTGGGTTCGATCCCCATCACAGCACCGGCCGCTACCACGGGAAAGCAAACCCTTAGAAAATGCAGGAGGAAGCAGGTCCTTACATAAAATGCATGCTAAAGTCGGATGTACTGGCCGACAGGCGCAAAAAAAAACAACCACAGTACAACGCACACCGCCTTAGTGATTAGAGAAATAAGGCGAACGCAAAAAAAAAAAAAAAAAAAAAAAAACTCCAAAGGAGAGATTAACATTTTTCTCAACTAGAGAAACCGCCCTCAATCACTATAATCGAACACAATGACTTTTCTGCAGGTATCATATGATTTATTCATAAATTGAACTTAAAACTGCAAGACAAAACAATGCTCATATGTGAAACTTATACCGCGGTCAAGTCATGTCGATGGTAACCGGTGTTGATTGCATAAAACTCATGTCAAATTGCTTGTTACATTTCCAAGGTCGTCAAAATAATTAAATGAATATGTAAAATCTCCATTCACATACATATTTGTAACATATATATTTGTTTAGTTCCAACTACAGTTCCCGCAGCGTTTATTGGATTTTGATACAAGTGCAGAAGACATTTCCATAATTCTATTTGACTGCACAATTCGGGAGCTTCCATCTAACCTTCAATTGGAGGTGATTAGTCTTCAGTGTGATGACATGTAAAAAGACAAATTTAAAGAGAAGAATCTAACATAAATAAATTGTATAAATGTCTTCAAAACTACGAATATGGTCAATTAAGATTGCTTGCTCTGGGATTTATATATGTATTTGGTCCCACCTACCTGGATGAAAAGACATTATTAAAAATGAAATACGTAAAACGACAACACAGGTCAGCATTAACAGATGAACATCTGCAATTAATTTTAATGACAGGGAATACTAGCTTTGAACTCTTATTTTGTGAAATGTTATCTCTTTACACAAAAGCTATTCTATTGTTCTCCTTAGTAGAGCTGTCTTTGAAACACTTGTAGTCTACTTATTATTATTATTATTATTATTTTATTATTATCATTATTATTATTATTATTACGTTACATTTTGTTCAACAAATTTCAGAAAATTGTTTTTGCTAGTCTTTTTATGATGTAGTATTCGTACCTACATAAATATCCTCGATTTTGTACCTTGACCCGAAGAGCATACACTATGAACTACTTGCCGCTTTGTACAAAATGTTTGCCGACCCATGATATGGTCTATTTATTTTTCTTACCGTTAACTCTAAGGATCAGCAAGATCATCATCTACAGTTTAATAAGTCTATGTGGATTGACTATATTAGTCGACTATCTGTGAGGCTTGATTATATGTGAAACTTGACTAACTATGTGGCTTGACTATCTATGAGGCGGGACTATCTGTGAGGCTTGACTATATGTGCGACGACTATAGTTTAGTTTAGTTTGTCCATCACAAGTGATGAAGACCACTCTCTTTGTTCAGCCGCGTGGACAGTCGTATCTCCTGCTGTGTCCGCTGAAATGGGTGACTTGCGCGGAGATTTTGATTAAAGTGAGGAA